>CM049796.1:3852027-3884527 GCA_027422405.1 Ptychobarbus kaznakovi | reverse complement strand
ATAATCATATATAAGTAAATGTACCATTTTATTTATATATCTTGTCCTCCTGGACTCTTTACAAATCCTTACAGCTCTAAAACTATTATTTTCCTTTTGTATCCTTTGCTTGGTTTCAATTGGCCAGTCCCACGTTATGAATACTGTTCAATAACATCATTTTTCTGCATCATTGATCTGTAAATTCCCTTGCTTTAATTGCATTCAGCATTGTCAGACACTGTCATTATAGCAGCCACTGGCCAACATTTGATACAGCTCAGTACTTTTGCCTCTACAGCCAAAATATATTAGATTCTCATACCCTGGAAAATGCATTTATTGCATATACAGAATTGCTCCATCATACATGCGCAGGTCTTTAACACAACACAATCGAGTTATAGCCACGATTTTTACAGCTTTGGAGATCCATTATCATGATTGTAGGTTTATGTAAAACATAGTTAACTTCAGCCACAAGATATTAGCCAGGGAAAAGTGTAGGCTAAACTTGTCAAGAACATGCCTGGGTCTAGTTTCACCTCAGAAAATAAGAAATATTGTGCTTAAAGAAAATCTTTGCTGTTTTACCTTAGATGTTCATGTAAAATCAAAGAACATATAGCATATTTGTGCATTATGATGGTATTTGTGTTGCCTTTGATTTATTAAATTGATGTTGCATTGAAATAAATAAATTCATCAAAATGAATAATTCAGCAAAAAATACTGTAATTTAGATTAAGAACCTAAAGAGAACCAACATTGGAAATAGTAAATACAAATAATATACTTGTGAGATACATTTGGAAGCAAAAAAAAATCTTAATTTCCTTAATACTACATTTTTAATTCTTGTATGTGGGGCTGAAATGTATTTAGTGTTTTTGTCAGTGGCTATTTAGACACTCAATGGCCCAGGGTATGAAATTATATTGCACAGCATAAACTGAAATGTGCCAGACTTGGTTTGAAAGGTGCAATATTTAAAAATATTGAGTACAAACATTCTTCGCTGCAAATACTCGGGTCTAGTGGCAGATGTTCTGATACAATTTTCCCCTTCTGATGGCGCTACCGATTCCGATACCTAGGCTCAGGGTGTCGGCCGATACCGAGTACTGTGTATCCGATACCGGCGGTGGGCCGTGTGTACACACACTCTGGTTATACAGCAAATTTCGTTATGTAATTTCGGCGCGACTAGACCTGTATGAACCCAAATCGATACATCGCGATTGGGGATATTTATGGTGTGCGAACGAGAAAGGCGAACAATCATATATTATAGCCATATGTAGGCTTTGTGGCAAAGAAATATTTATAGAGAGAGAGAATATCTAAAAGTACACCTTAACATCAGTCAGTCACCCAGCATTATAAATATACTATGTCTAATCATTCACTATTTAATGATATAACTTTAGTAATTAGAATAACTGAAATGACGGAGCTTGGCATGACGCCGCATTTTCTCTAAGAACAAAGAGAGACGAATGCTACTTCAACAGTAGTATAGCTGTTTCATTTTTTCCTTTAATTTCTCTTGTGGCCCGTCCAACTGAAAAAAGAGAAGAAATAGTATTTAGGTAAAACAGGTGATGCTTTTTTGGTCATTTAGTGTTTCTGTAAAAAAGGCTTTGGGGACTATCAATAATACTGATAAGATAATAATTCTTGTAGTAGCTAAGCCTAATAGACAGTTTTATACCCTTTTTAAACGCACTATTGAGGATAAATTTTTAACTTATCTCGGGCTGCTCGATTCATGAATGGTATTAATCACGTTGTCTGCATTGGCTTATTTTTTCGAACTGATTTGCTGAAGTCAAAAAAGGGATTCATAATATAATATAATAGGTGAGCGCCAGCCAATGAGATTGTCGTTTGCACATTAATTTGAATGCTCCTCAGGGCTACTACCAGAGATTTTCCCGGCAGTTCTTTTTGCGAAACTTTCTCAGCTGAAGAATTCCAAACGAACTCCGTTATTTTTCTTTTTTGACACATGGAAAATACAACATGCTGAAGAATATATCATAGTTTACATACCATTGGTACAGAAGTTCTTTTTCGATTAGTATTATTTGTGATTTGAGTTTTATGAAGGGGAATTCCTCTTTTGCTACATGTCACTTCAGACTCTCTCGCTCCTGTAGTCCTTTTACAAGAAAATCTAATTGTCTCTCTCTCTCTCTCTCTGTCACATCTGCAAAAAAGTGTTATTTGAGTAAAAAAGCAAACAACAATAAAACGACGGCTACCATGAGTCGTATGCCTCACACTAGAGCTTACGGTACGTCAAATACAGGTGCGCTGCGCATCCATTCCGATGAACTAATTAATAGCACAGATCGCTTGACGGAATAAAAAATAAACATAAGGTGAAGCCTACTGACGTGGTAAACAGAGTAAGCTTTTAAATGAAAACAAAAAAGAAAAACTAAACTATCTGCGGTGCTGCTTGCATTTCTTTTATACAGGAATGTCCTCCAACTATTCACACACTTCTTGGCGAGTAAAAATCTGAGCACATTTCATTATTTAGGTGCAAACAAATCTATGTGGCTAATTTCCTCATTAGACCTCATTTAGTCGCTGTGTGTTCGTTCGCGCTCAGGACACGGGAGTATAAACAGGCTCTTCACCCGAACCGCTCGCATGACAGCGCCTCCCTAGTTGCATATGCGAGTGATTTACTGGCATTGCCAGCGAATCGTTTTTTATTTGAATGTACCGTACGTTCTGCGAATCAAGCATTCGCTGCTCTAAATATATATATGTGTATGTTTAATACCCCCCATCCCACCACCGCAACACCGGCGGTTGTGGTGATTTCAACGGTAGTAAAAATTGCAGCACAGCCCTACAACAGGCACAACTTCCTGTGTTTGCATTCTGAGCAGCAAAGAAGAGTTGATTTCCGATTTGCAGCATTAAGCAAAGCTAGCGGGCATAACTACAGGTCTCGTATAAGAACATGGTACCGGAACGTGGGTTCAAGTACTCGCCGATACCGATGCCAGCCTTTTTTTGTGGTATCGGAGGAATTTCCGATACTAGTATCGGAATCGGAACAACCCTACTCGAGTCAAGTGACTTAATAACTTGGGCATCATCTCAACATCTTTCTCTAAATGTAACATGGCAGTATGCCTTAGAAAAGGAGGACTGACGTTGAGTTAATGTTCCTGTCTAATTCGTTATTTTCATGGCAGTTACGGACTGTACAAGTGAAAATGGAAGCAGTATTATTTGAGTCCAGCTGTGTTGGAAAATAGCAATAAATGCATGTTCGGGTGTATTTTTATTAGAGGTGGGCATAGATTAATTTTTTTAATCTAGATTAATCTAGATTCATTTTGGGATTAATCTAGATTAAAATGGCTCATTTGAATTCTGCCGAAGGCATTCAGAATATGTGTGCTACCCAAATAATGACTATAAAGTAAGTCTTTGAGAACGGGTTTCTCAAGCCAGGTGGCGCATTAGACCAGGGGTCATCTCCTGTTTCCAAAAATGCATCACAATCTTTAATCTCTTCCCGTCCCAATCCCACGAAAAAAAACTGGAGGAAAATCCCGTTCCACTCCGGAAGAATGACTCCATTCCCTCCCACTCCCGTGTTGTTGTTTTTTTTTTTTTTGCCGATAACTGTCAATTACAGTAAAAATATAGTACAGATCACAGCGTGCCCACTTATTAGTTGAATAAAAACCCAAAATGTCGTTTTTTTGTTATTATATTGAACTGAAAGCCATCTTATTATGCACAGTGTTGCACAGATTCAATTTCATGTAAATCATCCTTGCTAAACGCACACGTCTTCTATTTTTTTTTTTTTTGACATTTCACTCTCTATAGATATATTTTTCTATGTACTGTATTTTTAGATATATTCGAGTTTCGAAGTTTCTCGCTCAAGTTCACATGAGACCTAAAGCGCATCCTGTTTGCTTAAAAGCGCAACGTTTCGTTGTTATTCTGAGTGCACACAAATAAACGTAGAGTCTTTACAGATTCGAAAGATGTATTAGGCTACTTTTATCTGTATGACCAAGAATGACGGAGATTTTAAGAGCAAGTGAGCGCACCGGAGCCTGTCCTGCAGCAAACGCGCTTCCACACAAACACTTCAATAGCGCACATTTCTCTAGGTTAACATCATATTGAGCGGCCATGTAAAGTTGCTACTACATACATCTTTCAGATGAAAAGCCATATTTGAGGTTGTTGAATGATAGGTGAGCGTTTGGATGTCTGCCCGATTGTATTACCACATAGTCCAGCCGTTAACAATCTGTCCATCACGGACTGCGAGCTCTACCTTTTTTATTCGAAGACTCGTTCTCGCCCCTACATTGCAATTCGGCTAGGTATAGATCCGCGCTAAAAATATCAGGGTGAAAGTCATCATAGCTTGCGTAGTATAGACCCAGCTCCAACCCAACTTTTAGAATAGATTAACGGCGATATTTTTTTTATCGCCGATAAGAGTCTCACGTTAACGCAGCACGTTAACGCCGATAACGGCCCCCCACCATAATTTTTATACATTTTACAAATTTTTGTAAAAACAAATTGCAGTTGGATTGCACTAGGTCATGTTCATGTGCAATGGACTGCTTTATAAAACATTTTATGGTTTTGATTCAGTTGGACGGTGTGGTAGAATAAATGAGTTTGCTGTCGTCTGGCCAGCTGACGTGGTGCAAGGAAGCAGAGCTCTCTGCGCTTGTAGCATACTCCTGTTGTGTTGTGTAACGGCGTCTGCTTGGCTTCCTGAATAATGCAGTCTCATGTCATGGCTCATCTGCTCTGCTTTTTTTTGGTATTTTGAGTTTTGGGACATCAGATGGGTGCAATTTTTTATGAATATCGATTTGCAAAGCATAAAGACTTATGCTTTTACATGGGGTTGAAATTTCATCAAAAGACACATGAGCCTATTTACCATGTTTTTTACGTTTCAGGATTCAACTTTTCAAGTATTAAAGTGCCCTATTATGCCTTTTCGAATATTACCTTTCATGCAGTGTATCATGTAGCAGTATGTGAACACAAACGTTCTGCAAAGTTGTGAAGCCGACAGTGCGCGATAAATAAAGTTATTGTCTATAAAAAAAAGGAGTCCACTCCAATCGCCTAAACGAGTCGTCAGGAATTTGAATCTTATTCTGTTACGGCTGTACGTCACAAAGTAACACATTTGCATAATGTCCGCCCATGGCTGTCATTGTGCTGTACACGGTAGACCAATCACAAAGGACTGTGCCATCTGACCAATCACAGCAGTGAAAGGAGGGGTTTAGAGAGACTGATTCTTCTAACTGCTTTGCACGAGTCGTTTAGGAATCATTTAGAAATTAGGTAAAAGTTAAGCTATTTTGTGAGAAATCTAAAGTGTTTTTTTTTTTTTTTTACCTTGGATGCATGTAAACCTGTTTTTAGGACACTTATAAAATATATTAGCAGCCTTAAAAATTGCATAATAGGGGCACTTTAAGTTATTGTCTGAAATATATTTCACAGCAATAGTCCAAAATGAGCATTCTGTCATTGTTTTACTCGCCTTCGTGTCATTCTAAACCCGAATGATTTTCTTTGTTCTGTGGAACATAAAAAGCAGATATTTGAAGAATGTTGGCCAGCAAACAGTTTGGGTTTCCATTGACTTCCATTGCATGGATGAAGAACACAATGAAAAAGTCTTGTTTATCAACATTCTTCATGATGTTTGTTCTCTTCATCTACAAAACGCTTTTGAAAAAATCATGTAATTTGACACAAACGTGGCTCATTAATATGAAGCGTCTTCCTAATATTGAATTTATTATTACAATTTGAATATTCCTCGAGCATTTTATAAACGTTTAAAGCAAGACACCATAGGTGAATAGAAATGGAAAATAAAAATTAACTAATAGATATTACCATACTTTCATTAAGAATTGCTAACTTATTTGCATTACAAGTTTTCTGAAACGTTATGTTCAGATATGCAAACGAGGCATTATATATTTTAATGTGCACAAATTTGAATATGGATAGAGCCAGGTTCAAAATTCTTGTTTGATTTTGCTGAAATATTAAAGGTTTTTAAAGAGAGGATTTTGGATTTCTCTTTTTTATCACTCCATAAATCAGACAATACTGTCATGCATGCATGAAAGCCATGCACAAAAACAATTTCACAATGTTTTTAGGAATAAGATATGTTTTATGGGCTAAATCGTGTGAATGAACAAAGCCCTCTATAAAAACCTTCAGAATATAGATATAAATAAAACACTACATTTTGGTGTAAATATTACTGACGAGGACAAACAAACTCACTGTGTGAAAATGTCCTTTAAAGGGGGCATCAGATGCAAAATTGAGCAGAGCTCATTAGCATTTAAAGCAACATGGACTAAAACAGCTTGCAGAAAAACAGAGCTGATTTTGACAAGCAGAAAATGTGTTTTTTACACTACCATTGAGACATTTTAACCTTAAGTATGTTATAGACTTTTCATTAAGACCTTAAAGAATCATGGATCCAGTGACCCCTTTAAAGATATATAATATATTGTAATTGAAATGTACAGACGCAAAATAAAGTGCAAAAATAACACCAGGCGATTGATATATGAACAATCCTCTCAGTAAGAACCTTCAGAATATAGATATGAATAAAACTGTTGAGTGCTGTTGAAGTGGTGAAACAAACTAATTTTCCTTTAAAAATATGCATTGTAATTGAAATCTACAAATGCAAAAATTAAAGATAAAGTGCAGTAAAATAAACAGTTACATATATGTTCTGAAATAACACATTATAAAAAGATAAACATTATAAATTATTGGTTTATCACATTATAAAAAGATAAACCAATATCTCAAAATTGACCAGTGCATGAAAAATGTTTTTGCTTGTAGTGTTTTGCTTTAAAGGGACAGTTCACCTAAAAATGATATTATCATCGTCTTTTTTTTTATTTTTTTTTTTGAACAAAATATATTTTGAAGAAAGTTGGTAATCAAACAGTTGATGGTCCCCATTGACTTCCATAATATGGAAAAAATACTATAGAAGTCAACGGCAACTGTTTGGTTACCGACATTCTTCAGAATATATATTGTTTGTGTGTGTTAACATAAGGAAATTCATAAAGGTTGAACAACTAAAAGGGGTGAGTAAATGATGACAATTAAAATGTTTGGGTGAACTATCCCATTCAATGTCAACAATCACAATTGACCCCATTTTCCATGTTTTTTTATTTTAGGATCCAACTTAGTATTTATTAATATTTCCCTTAAGCTTCATGAAGCTGTTCTCCTCAACTATACATCACATGTAATTTGGCTCATGTGGCTCATTGCCGTTAAAGCTTCTTCACTCTCATTCAATTAAAATGTGACCGTTTACATTCCCAGAGCATTTTCTAAACGTTTAAGCCGACGTTCCTGTGTTTTTTAGGTTGCTGGAGCCCTTCTGAAGGAGGTGTGGATCAGTACCCATCTGCGCGGGCCCTGAGAGGGCGACCCGTCAGACGGGCATCGGCGAGCGCTTTTTCTTTTATTTTGACTGCCCCCGTTAGGTTGACTCCTCTCTCCCCTGATACTCTCTCATTCATCAGAAAGAGTAGCCGATATTTTCACCCTAGTGCGGCAGCCGGGCTGCTCCCCCATACACAGATGAATGAAGACCCCATTCGGGAAGAACGCGGCCCAGAGATCCAGAGCGATGCAGGTTAGAGCGGCCCTTTGATTTCTGAAGATCATCGTCTGAAATGTCTTTTTAATATTAACCATGTTTGCTGTGTCTGTGATTGAAGGGCATGCTGGCGTCTCTGCAAATATGATGAAGAAAAAGAATTCTCATAAGTAAGTTTTCTTTTGATTGTGTTTTAGGGCTGAATGTGCGAATCTTAACTATTATTTTATAGTTTATACTGACAAATTATGTATGTTATGCTCATAATATAGCAATAAATGAAAAAATATGGATTGTATTATTAGTATGGATTATATTATTAATATTTATTTAAAGCTACACTCATAGCAATCATGAATATTTATGCATTTAATAATTATCATTTTTAGAGTTAAATATTAGGTACAGCTTTGTGTGTGTGTGTTTTCAGGCTGAATGTGTGAATATGAATTTAACTATTTATAATATTATTACATTATACTAATATTATAAAATGTTTTGTTCATATTGATCGAGATAAATAACACTTCTGAATTTAATAATTACCATAGTTACATTTTAAGATAATGTGTTTTTAATTGGATTTGTGTTGAACACACAAATATAAATTGTAATGTTTTTAATAATAATTATCAGAGTTAAATATTAGGTAAAATGCTTTTTTGATGTTGGTTGTGTTTTATGGCTGAATATATAAATATGAATTATATTACATTATATTAACATATATTTTGTTTTATGTTTATTGCATATTGATCATAAATTACAATTTGGAATTTAAGTTTTTTTAAAATAATTTATATTTTTAGTTTAATTTTAGGAGGAATGTTTCTGTATTTCATTTGTGTAGTAGGATTGATCACTTAAATATGATGTATTCAATTATTATAATATATTAATATTTAAAAAATATTTATGTATTCCTTAGAGTTTTGTAGCTGCTTGAGTTTTAGAGCTGAATGTAAAAATATGAATTATTACATTATAATAATATTTGTAATGTTTAGTTCAATTTCTGAATTTATAAAAAAATATCATTATCAGTTAAATATTAGGTGAAGTATATTTTTATATGATCGTATATTGGATTGAAAACTTAAATATGAATTGTTATAATATATTCATATTTTTTCAATGTCACTGATTGTAATAAATATTGTTAGTTTATTTGCTTGTTTTATATATACTATATTATAATTTTAATATTTTTTTAAACATCAACCTCATATTGATTATACTAAATATAACATTTATGAATTTAATAGTCATTATAATTCTTAATTTATAATGTTGAATGTTAGTTAAAGCATAACATTGATTAAAGATTAAAGCTGAAGTATGCAGTCATTTAATTATGTTAAAAAGTTATAATATTTTATCTTTGTTTTGGACGATCTATACGACTATCCCAACCGATACCATATGGATCAAGTGTTGTTGTTGAAACTTGTTGATTCAGAGTTCAGCGTCTGGGGAATGTAAATGCTCTGATTTCAGAGCAATGTTAATTCTGCTGTTGATGATCTGACAGGAAACACAAAAGCAGCGTAGGCCCCACCAAAGCAGTGGCTCAGCCGCGGAGGAACATCGTGGGCTGTCGGATCCAGCACATCTGGAAGGAGGGCAGCGGCGCGGCGTCGCAGTGGAAAGGCACTGTTTTAGACCAGGTGCCCGTCAACCCCTCGCTCTACCTGATCAAATACGACGGCTTCGACTGTGTCTACGGCCTGGAGCTGCATAAAGACGAGAGGGTGCAGGGACTGGAGGTCCTGCCAGACCGACTCGGTACCTGCTTTACTTCATTCACTGACAGCAGACACACTGTAGAAAGAAGAGAGCAAACCAGTTTAATCCAGATGCATCGTTAGTGACTGTTAATGTAGCTGGCCAGCATTTTATTATTCATTTATGGTGCTTTTCCACTGCTTGGCTCGGCACTGCTCGGTTTACGATTCAACTGCAGTTTAGTACTACTTTAGAGTGGGCGGGATTATTTACATGTCCTTACAGTTGCACTGCCGTGACTCGTGAAAAACTTCTTCATTCCGCGTCGCTCCATCAAGCTCTCACTGGATCCGCTCCTCGGCTACCAACGAGAGGAATGTCTGTACTTCCTCAACAGACAACGAAACAGCCATTTTTTGGTTGTTAAAAAAGTTGCTCTCATTCAAAACAGTTGCGTTCGATCCTTCACTGGCTGTGCTGATTTAAATCTAGCGGGTCTGTTGTGTCTCGTGTCGCAAGTTCAGTGATGCAGGCAGTGACGATTTTCTCCGGCCAATCAGTGATCAGCAGAATTTACATGTCATGTTTTGGTAAAGGTATAGCTCGCTTGGAGCCTCAACTGAGGTGGTACTCAAAAAAGTACCAGGTACTGTACCCAGTGGATAACTCTCCAAAAGTGAACCATGCCGTACCATGCAGTGGAAAATGCATTTATTAAATTATGCATTTAATAATGATCATTTTTCAGGAGGGGGGGTCTGAATGTGTGAATATGCATTTCATTATTTTTAATAGTAGTTGTAGTATTGTATTAATATTTTTTTAAATGTCGCATTTAGATTGCTCGTAATTAATATAACATTTATACATTTAATAATTATCCATTTCAGAGGGGGGCTGAATGTGTGACTATGAATTTAATAATTTTTATTAGTAATAGTGTTGTATTATTGTGTAATTATATTTTTAAATGTTGCACTCATTTTGCTCATAATTAAGATAACATTTATAAATTAATTATTTTCAGTTTGGGCTGAATATGTGATGTGAATTTAATTATTATATTAATATTTTTAAATTTTGCACTTATTGAATTAGTTTCATAATTATTTTTATAATTTTAGTTTAATTAAAATTCTCAGTTAAATATTAGGTGAAGTAAATTTTTCTGATTGTGTTTTAGGGTTGAATGTGTGAATATAAATTTTAAATTGTATAAATATTTATAAAATGTTGCACTCATTGCTCAATAAATATAACATATGAATTTAAAAATTATAATTTTCAGCGTTAATATTAGGTGAAGCATTTTTTTGCTGAATGTATGAATATTTAATTATTATTATTATAGTAACTGTTTTTAAATATCGCATTCATTGCTCATAATAAATATAATAAACATAAAAAATAAACATATCATTAAAGAATTTAATTACAATTTTCAGAATTAAAAATTATGAATCAATTTTTGTTTTAGGGCTAAATGTGCGAATATTAATTAAACTGTTATATTTTATTAATATTTTTTAAATGTTGCACCCATGTAGCTCATTAAATAAAACATTTATTTTAAATGTATTGTCTTTAATTTCTTTAAGTGAAATATTAGCTGAAGCATATTTTTCTGTTTGTTTTAGGGCTGACTGTGTGAATATGAGTTTAATTATATTAATATTTTAAAAATATTGCACTCATATTGCTCATAACATTTATGAATTTAATAATGATACTTTTCAGAGTTATATATTAGGTAATTAATTATTAATATTATGTAAAAATATTATTTAAATGTTGTACTCCTAGTGATTATAATAAATATAATTAAACACAAGCAAATAACACAAATTTTTCAATTATATTATATTCTGATTCATCATCAAACAAACTCTTCTTAAAATGTTGTTGAATCTGTTCAGTTAAATACATTGTGGTGTTGAATGTAAACTGGATTCTCTCCAAATCAGCACTAAAGCTCAATAAATCTGAAGCATCTCTGAACATGACTTCTCTTCATGCACAACTGTAAATCATAAATCAGGAGTGAATTATTGGACGTGATTTACTGTGGATGATGTTTCACACTCATGTTGTCCCGTGTGTTTTTCAGCCTCGACGCGCATCAGTGACGCTCACCTGGCCGACACCATGATCGGCAAAGCCGTGGAGCACATGTTCGAGACGGAGGACGGCACTAAGAACGAGTGGAGGGGAATGGTTCTGGCCCGGGCGCCCATCATGAACACGTGGTTCTACATCACGTACGAAAAAGACCCGGTGCTCTACATGTATCAGCTGCTCGACGACTATAAAGACGGAGATCTGAGGATCATGCCAGACTCCAGTGAGTGTCTTCAGTGCTCCTGTTGAAATGTGTTTAAACTGTGCTAGCTGCTCTTTACATTTGACCTCTGTAATGGACGGTTAGTAGCAGTGATGGATCAATATAGGTTTTCATTATTGTATGCTCTTTTGTCAGCAAGTATGAATTAAATGGATCAAAAGTGACAGTAAATACATTTATAATATTACGAATGATTCTACTTCAAATAAATGCTGTTCTTTTGAACCTTCTATTCATTAAAAGCATCCTAAAAAATACAATGTATCTCAGTTTCCACAAATTATGAAGCAGCACAACTGTTTTCAGCATTGATAATAATGAGAAATGTTTCTTGAGCAGCAAATCAGCATATTAGAATGATTTCTGAAGGATCATGTGACACTGAAAACTGGAGTAATGATGCTGAAAATTCAGATATGCATCAAAGGAATAAATTATTTTAAAATATATTCACATAGAAAATAGTTAATTGAAATTGTAATATTACAATAATAGTTTTTTACTGTATCTTTGGTCAAATAAATGCAGCCTTGATGAGCAGAAGAGACTTATTTAATATCAAAATATAAGAAAATCTTGCCAACCACAAACTTTCATACGCTCATTTTGTAGTAATATTATATTTATTAACTGTAAATATGAAATATTTTGAATGTTATGTATAGTATAATTGTATATTTAATAATATTGTAGTATGTGTGTGTGCGCTGATGATCTAAAAACGTCACCCAATCCGCAGCTTCAAATAACTGATCCACCCGCCCGGCACCTATATTTTTGTCTGAATTAGATAACCGCTCCCGAGCCGCAACCAATCATCACATTCAGGGTTCAAACGCGCATGAAAGTCATTGAATTTTAAAACAGAGATTTCCAGGCCTGAAAAGTTTTGGGAAAAAATAAATAAACACAGAAAGTTTTGGAAAAGTCATGTTTCACAATTCTCTGTACAATAGAATTATGTTTAATCGGGTCCTGAGTGCAGTATTGCGCATATATGGCATTACTCATTCCCGCCGATTTCGAATTTAAAATGAGGGAAATTGCTGCAAAACATTTATTGAATATAGCGTATAGGTTAGATGAGTAAATAAATCCACACAACCCATCAGATCAAATCAGTCACTGAAAACAGCGTGAGTGATTCAGCTGTACAGCGTCTTCTCTGTTTGACCTTCTCTTCACATCGGCACATCTAGAGCTGAACGCTGCATACAAGACTTTAGCTCGCGTTTCGGAACAGTTGACTGAATTTTCAATTGCCTAATTGTTGCATCGTCAATTTTTTTGTATTATTTGCGCGTATCTTTAAGCCTTTTTGTACTTGCGCATTCCAGAGCCGCTTTTCTGTGTACTCGCAGTCACATCGAAAGCACGCTCTTGTTGTGCTTAAGTTGCCAAATACACACAAAATGGTCGTCCATAAGCACTGTCGGTTTTGTCATACTTTAAAAAAAAAAAAATATATATATATATACATTAAAATATTTTATAAATTTATTGTAACATTAAATATTAATATTTATTTAGCGTATAAATATATTATTATAATTGCGACATTTTAATCTCAATATTTGGACCTTTCTTCTCAGAATTACATGTTTATAAAGAATTATGAGGGGTTTTTTATTGACAAAATGGAAGCTTGTTTCCACCAAGGGATGATAATTAAACCTTTTATCTTACAATTTAGTATTTTCTCTCACAATTCTACAAACAAAAAAAGTATGAATTTATAACTTGTATTTCTGAGTTTATATTTGTCAATTTGGGCTAGAATTGCAAGAAAAAAAAAGACAATTGTGCGATTTAAATGTCACGGCTACCGAAAAAGCCTTCATAACATTTAACAGAATTCACAAAAACAGTGTGACATCAAAGTTAAAAACTCAGATTATTAACTGACAAAGCTTTGGTATATTTTTGTTCTGAAAAGAAAATGCTATTACATTCTACTATTTTATTTTATTTATTTTCAGTGTGTTATGGGATGTGCAGTTAAATGGGTCGTTTTAATCATTCAAAGGGTCATTTCTATCTTTACTAATGATGGTTTGCGTGTGTTTCAGACGACTCGCCCCCGGCGGAGCGTGAGCCCGGAGAGGTGGTAGACAGCCTCGTGGGGAAGCAGGTGGAATACGCCAAAGAGGACGGCTCTAAACGAACTGGCATGGTTATCCATCAGGTGGAGGCCAAGCCCTCCGTCTACTTCATCAAGTTTGATGACGACTTTCACATTTATGTCTATGACCTGGTGAAAACATCGTAAGGCGTAGCACGAGACGAAGAGAGGGGGAGGAGTTTCACATAACCATGTGATCCACACAAACTTTTTTTTTTTGCCGAAAGTCCTCTCGGAACATTTCTCGTAACATCTTTTGGAAATGGAATGCTGGCTATTTCTGTGGATTTACTGCTAGTCAAGTGTCTTATCGTTGTAGGATGAACGGACATCACATCCCCCGACATACACGTAGCTTCATATTTCAGAGGTTCGTCTCGAGCATTTCCCATTCCTGTTGGTTGTTACGAAGATGTTCGTCAGGAAAATCACGTCTGGCCGTTCTGGGACGTTAAAGTGTTCTTCTGTTGGACTGTTACAGCTCCGTCTTGGGTTAAAAATTCAAGCTAGCGGCGTGCGCCGATCCTGGGGAAACGGTGTGTGAAAATGAAACGCGTGAGGCGTTATCCTTTCAGACATGAGAAATGCGGCGGTCTGTGAAGAATGGGGAGCGTTCGGGACGTCCTAAACCTCGTAAAAGTGCCAGGAGGTGGAGGACGGGAGAAAATGTCTGTAAATAAGACCTCTTTCTGTCCTTGACATCTTTGAGTCGGTTGCCAGATGTTTCTTGTTTTATCCCTCCGTCTTCTGGTTCTCGCCAGAATTGCGCACATGAGCTCTCAATGAAACGTAGGCATTTGTGGCGTGAAACCATACCATTTTGTTTTTGTATTTTGTTTCTTCTTTTTTATTTGATATATGTGTATATATACATACGTGTTTGTATGTATATGTATCATTACATGAGTAAACGCTAATGCAGCTTTTATTATTTTAAGGACTAAATTTCGAGTTGTTTTGCTCCCGTTTGTTTTCAATGAATGTTATTTCATCTTTGGAACGTTGATTTAAGATTGGTCTAACGTTGATATAACATTGATTTTACTTAATGGTCTTCTTAAAATTTTCAAAATGCCCACTAATTGTATCATATTACATAGTGTGGACATTTCTTCTTGGTGTAGATTAATGGGTTTATTGTGTCTTCGCACATGATTTTGACTCTTTGGCACTAAAAATTGTACGGTTACCCAATTCCCCAAAGTATTTAGATATGCTACACAATACTAATCGCACAAAGTGTTTAATCCCATACCGGTTAGAGAACGCTGATGCAATAACGAAGAAAGTATTCAGGAATTTCTTTGCACCTCGTGACTTTTGTGTTGTTTTTCTTTCATCAGCCTTGGGGAGATTTCTCTGTCGCTTTGCCTCTCTGCGAGCCTAAACGTCTGTGCCTCGATATTGACTTCACTGTTGTTTTTTTGTTTGTTTTTTTTACACGTGTTTTTTTGTCTGAAGGTTTGTGTGTTCCCATTAGACTTGTACGAAATGACCCGAAGGCCCCCTCCGAGGAATGTTACGTTGTTTGAAGAAGTCCTCGCAGATACATGTGTTTTGCATTATTTTGTGCTGCTTTCGGTTACGGCGTTCCTGTTTTCACACTTAAATGAAGCGTTTCTCTTGTTCTCAAGCCGCTGTCTGCTGCATTTGATGCACAACACTAAAAGGGTGACACGAAGAAATGCGCAGGTCAGATTTCACTCCAAACTCAAATGACAAAATTAGACATTATATGATTGAAATAAAAAAGGATTTCTTTCCAAGACATTTAAGTACATTTTTCTTCAAATTGTCATTGCCTAATGCAAAAATAGTGCAAAGCAAAATGTAAACACCCTGTCGAGGCAATCTAAATTAACTTTTTTTTTTTACTATTACCACAAAATATTATGCATAGTATTTTTGGACATTTTCAGATATATACATAACTGTTAATTCTGAAAAAAAAGCTTTACAAAATGATAGAAGTTTAAGACACACACATATAAATATGTATGTGTGCGTGTTCTTATGATCTTGGGGTGAAATGTGAGCTGGACATTCCTGATGCTTTTTTCATAAGCTTCACTCAGTAAAGTGCATACAAATATTTGTGATTCTCCATGTTTTGCCCTGGAAACCTTAATGCGGGCGACCTGTTAGGCCTACCAAATAAAGCAGCGGCCCAAATGCAGAGAGAGGTCAAGCTTCGTCCCGGGACCGTTGATCTACTTTTCCTTTCCAAACAAGAGCTAGGTAACTTTTGCGAGGCCACATGAGCTCACCGTCGCTAGAGTCGTGTCTTATCCAGTGGACAACGGACGTGTCAATATGCAAACGGATCCCCTCAGAAAGACATACTCATGGGATTGGCCTTTTACATGTACCTACTGTAGTATTGTACTGTGTTTTGATGTCAGGTCGACGTGGGAAATTTCAAAAAGAAGAAAAACGACGAAATCTAAACCGTTCTTTTTGCATGATATGAATAGAGTTGTTATCGTATGTTAGTGTGATGCATGTGTACCTGTCTTTTTATTTTGGCTATTCGTTCCCTAAATGAAAGTTTGCGTTTATTCTGTTGCTAATTGTGACGTTTCTGTTCTGGTTTTTGAATCCATTAAGTAAAAACAAACGTTAAACTAAGTATTTTATGTTCTGCTACGCTCTATAAGAACAAACGCACTGGTGTTGTGTGGCGTGCCAATCCAAGGCAAGTAACCAGTGTTAAAAACAGCATTTGAGGGATCATATCCTTTTGACACAGTTCTGCTACAGGACAAACTTACTACGTTTCTATGAAGAGTGCCATATTTAACGAAGAAGCAGACCTTACGTGACGAAATTGGGACGAAATCACATATGTTGAGCGGGCTAATGTGTGCATGTATTGAATATCGCATATCTAATTCAAGCGTGTAGATCTAGAATTAGAGCAAACGCACACTTTAAACTACGCGGAGAGAATTGAACATATGGTCCCTTTAAGATGCTGTTGCTCTTTAATTACTTTGTATAAAAAAGAGAAAAGATGGACAAAAATGCAGTGCAATTTGATGATTGTTGCAGATACATGTATAGTTAAAATATAGTTCATGTTCTTTCACGTATAGGTAAATGGCTTCTATTGGACCGAATCAGTTTGTTTTTGTTTTTTTACCTGTAGATAGTTCATTTTATTTTCATTTAAGTATAAACACATTTTAAAACCTGTTACTTAATTCATTAAGTCATTTTTATAATTATGTAAGTCTATCCTTATAAGATTAAAAAGTTAATGTGAATGTGTGTCTGAATTTTTATCTGAATGAATGCCTCTTTATGCGTTTAATGTTTGGAAAAATTGAGAAGAAATCTGAAAAAGTATTCAAGATAAATTAAATGAATAAATTGAACATGTTTTTTCTTATTTTTTTTAATAAAAATAACATTTAAAAGTCCAATCTAAATTGGGGTTTGCACCTCAAAATGTTTAAATGTAAAGTCTCTAAATTATATTATCGTTAAAATAATTTATTGGAAAATACAAGCTCTATATGGTTAAAGAAGGTTTTTGACTTCATAATTGTATTATTAAGGTAACGGCTAATATTAGTAATTAACGTTACCTGAGATTAATCCAGGCATCTGCTGAACTTCCACTTCAGTTTATGTAGGATACTTAATTTCTGTTTACTTTAAATAATGTTAATTAGAACTTTTTAGAATTGGCAAAACTTTTTTTTTCAATAAGAAGGAATTAATTCTACTTGAATTCCGTTCGGCCAGTCTCTCTATAGCTCTGGGAATGGCAACCACGCTCAAAATCTTGATTGGTTGACTCAGCTGTCCATCACACTGAGCAGACGAATCGTACCCTTATCTAATGAATATTAATTACGTAGCTTTTACGTTGCTCGGCAACCTTCCCTGAGCGTCTACTGCTTACCTAATTTATATTCATGAGCTAACCCATCTGACCAGTTTGCGTTCCAACGCCGCTGTCAGCAAATCAGTAATCGAACGTCACGGTGCGTCATTAATATTCATGAGCCGAAGCAATTTGTAAATACGAGCAACACTGTCAAAGGACTCGCTAGAGTGCGCAGTGAACATTGAGTAGAGGTGTTTTCCACGCTTTGAGACTTGAACAGTAAGTTAGGCACTTTATCCAGGTGGACAGGAACTCCTGAGCGATGGTCGAGGTGTTTGCAGGACGAACTCTGGTGAATAAAGAAGGAGATCTGGTGGATCCAGAGGAAGCGCTCAGGAATAAAGTGGTTGGTCTGTATTTCTCGGCCGGATGGTGTCCGCCGTGTCGAGACTTCACCCCGCTGCTGTGTGATTTCTACACCGAGCTGGTGGAGGAGAGCGAGCCTCCTGCCCAGTTTGAGATCGTCTTCATATCCTCGGATAAATCCACAGAAGACATGGTGGAGTATTACCATGACATGCACGGGGACTGGCTGGCTCTGCCCTGGACGGATCCCTATAAACAGTGAGTTGCATTGCGTTTGAATGCATGCAAGAGTTATTGTGCATCTACCACAGTAACCTTTCATTACAGCGTTCAGTCTGTCCCTGATAAGAGGTTTAATACACACACACAGAGTTGGAGGATTATGTTATAAATAGACAGTCTGTGTAGGGTTTCTCTGCACGTGAGTGACATTTTATTCCATTATAATCCGGTTATGGTAATATGGGAATAGTAGGGAATTTAAAAAATGTGATTTTCAAGCCTGAAAAAGTCATTGGGTAAAAAAAGCTTAGTCTATTTAATAAATTACTATATTATACTATACTATAAAATTACTGTATTTTACCATTTTGTTTTATTGCATTATACCTTATAAAATGGCAACAACTTCTGGTTGGTCAAAATGATGTTGATTTGAAATAAATCACATTTACAGCTGTTTCAGAAAAAAAGAATGATGTTATATTGTTATATTATGTAAAGTTGCTACAACGCATGACTCTGTGTCGTCAATTGTGTGATTTTGAAGTTTGTGATGTTTTTGCTGTTTTTCCAGCGAACTGAAGAAGAGATACAACATCACAGCCGTACCAAAGCTGGTCATCATGAAGGAGAATGGTCAGGTGATCACAGACAAAGGCCGAAAGCAGATCCGGGACCAGGGTCTGGCGTGTTTCCGGAGCTGGCTGGAGGTGGCCGAGATCTTCCAGAACTTTAAAGGCTGAGAATCACATGGAACTTCCAATGAACTCATAAGGGCTGAACAACCACATTTTACCTGCAGAAAAGAGCCAGAATATTCTTATGCAATTGTGTGCAAGAGCTAGTAAAAAAAGAACTAGTCAAAAGTTACATAATGCAGTTATGCAAGCATACTATTATTTTTAAATAATATGGTAGTGAGCAGATGTCCAAACTTTTGACTGGTGGTGTCTTTAAAGGAATAGATCACCAAGAAAAAAAAGATGAACATTTACACAACCTCAAGCCATCCAAGATGTAGTTGAGTTTGTTTCTTCATCAGATTTGAAGAAATGTATCATTTAATCTCTTTCTCGCAATGCATCCTCTGTAGTGAATGGGTGCCGTCAGAATGAGAGTCCAAACAGCTGATAAAAACATCACAATAATCACACAACTCCAGTCTATCAGTTAACATCTTGTGTGTTTGTAAGAAACAAATCCATCAAGATGTTTTTAAATTCAAGCCATTGCTTCCAACTAAAATAAGAGCACATGATCCATAATAATACTTCCTCCAGTGAAAAAGTCCATCTCCTGTTGTCTCTCCCATCAAAATACAGCCACATATTTGTTAGAGCTGTTTTGGACCGTTTTGGCTTGTAAACTGTGCTTGATCTGTGCAGATTTCTCTTCTTATTCAGATCCCACTTTTTCATTGGAGGAAGCGTTATTATGTATAGAGGACTCATATTTCAGCTAGTATTTTAGGTTAAAATGTCTTAATGGTGGATTGTTTCTTTTGGCTTCACAAGATGTTAACTGATGGACTGGAGTGGTGTGGATTACTTGTGGATTTTTGTGATGTTTTTATCAGCTGTTTGGACTTCATTCTGACGGCACCCATTCACTGCAGAGGATTCATTGGTGAGCAAGTTATGTAATGCTACATTTCTCCAAATCTGATAAAGAAAACAAACATCTTGGATGCCCTGAGTGTGTTGATATTATCAGCTAATTTTCATGTTTTCAGAATGCTTTTGCTATTATTTTGTATGGCTGCTTTTATAAGAGTCTATTTATATAATATGTGACCCTCTCTGTGAAATCCAGGCTAAAGTCTCAAAATCTAATTATGAGATAAGCATCAAAGTTTGAATTCTACCATTCATTTCACTATAATTGAAATCTTTGACATGACCTTACTCAGCAAATATTAAAGATATAAACGTTACATTTTCACAAAATGTTCTTTACCGTATGAATGAGGATTTTTTGTAGAAAACCGCAAATCACCAAAAAAATGACTTTAGCTGGGTTTTCACAGAAAGAGTCACGTTGGTTCTCATTGATTTAAAATCTTTGCATATGACTCATGTTACTTGAAGAATAGCAGATGTTTACTGGTTTTGTTATGGTACATATAAATGCTTCCTATTCCTCTGTGTCTCATTAAAACTCCCAGATTGTCCTTCGAGAGTGTTTTTTCCACCGCACTCAGTTCCTGTCCGTATCTGTTTTGCTTTGTTGCAAAACACACGATGAACCCATTCTTCAGTATGTCAACTCACACCGATCTGACTAATGAGGGAATATTCAATTCAAGATTATTTGTATTATTGCTTTTTACGATACAATCGTTGAAAAGCAACTTCACAGGAAATTAAGTTTCTACAATAGATTTATATTGTAGAAACCATATAATTAGCTTATGAAAAATGTGGTTATTATGTATACTGTCTGATGGTTGCTTCCTCTGAGTTCCGTCCGAGGTTTGTCATCATCTCTTCTCAGGTCTTTGTTCATCTCAGACATTTAAGATCATTTAAGGGTTGGATCCAGACTGAAGCTTGTGTAATTCCTAGCTACCACGGGATGTTAATCCAGAAACAGAGAAACAAATAAAGATAATTAGCGTAGCTGTTGTTCCATCCAGGCAAAAATTATCTGTTACACCAAGCTAAAGCATAATAATGTGCGTTTGATCAGATATACCCGCAGGACAAGATTATGAGATGCATTATGAAAGCTGGCTAAAGAGATGTGTCTTTAATCTAGTCTTTAATATTGTGCGGAGAAATGAGCTGTGAGATTATGATTGCTCATATCTCAACTGTTCACAGAGTAAACGCAACAACGTATCTGACTTGCAACACAACACAGCATGCTGTGCTCACTCAAGGTGATTTTATTAATTAAACAACCAATCACAAATGTACACACCCCCATTAATCATCACGTGCCATTTCATTCATTTCATACATAAATATCCATCAATAATAATAATAAAAAAAACAAAAAAAAACAATGCACATTGAGAGCACACGGTTAACACCCCCACTTGCTCTCACATTGTTAACAGAGTATAACGCATCATTTTCCAAAAATCAATGAATCAAACTTCATCATCTTACACTTTGTTGCAGGCTTTGTCAACACATCTGCTACCATCTCATTAGTGGGACAATACACTAATGTAATGTCACCATTATTTACAGAAGACCTAATAAAATGGTACTTGATGTCTACATGTTTGCATCTTTGCCTGCTCACGGGATTTTTTGCTAAGGCGATTGTACCTTGGTTATCTTCATATACTTTAGGTTGCGAGTATTGACATGTATCAAGATTTTCCAACAGCTGTTTAAGATAGAGACACTCCTGTATGGTTGTGGCTAGGGCTATATACTCTGCCTCACAGGTGGACAGTGCGACAGTTGGCTGTTTCTTTGTTTTCCATGAAATCAAAGCACCGCATTCAGTTAAACTTACACAATAGCCTGTTGTACTACGTCTGTCATTACTAGCTGCCCAGTCTGCATCACTATATGCTCTTATTCCCAGTGTCTCATTACATTTTCTGTAACACAGTTCTTTGTCAAGTGTACCTTTAAGATACCTCAGTACCTGTTTAACTGTGGACCATTGCTCAACAGTTGGTTCTGTGAAATATTGTGACAGTTTGCTTACAACAAAACTTATATCAGGTCTAGTACAGATGGTCAAATAGATGAGGCTTCCCACTGCCTCTCTATATTTTTTCACATCAATCATCTTTTCGGCATCATTATTATAGTCAAGTTTTTGTTCACAAGGAGTCGATCTAGGTTTGCAATCCTGCATGTTAAACCTTTGCAATATTTTTGTCACATATTTTGCTTGTGACATTCTCACACAGTTGTCACTCTGGTTAAAATCAACACCTAAAAAATGCCTTAATTTGCCCAAGTCTTTCATTTGGAATCTTTCAGTAAGCATGTCCTTCACACGTCTAAGAACATTTTCATCACTTGCCACAATCAACAAATCATCAACCCATATTACAATGATCACTTTTTCATTAGCTGTTTCCCATGTATACACACAATAGTCAGCTTGATTCTGCACAAAGTGGTTTTTGATCAAGTACTCATGTAGTACCTTGTTCCAGTTTCTGCCCGATTGTTTTAACCCATACAACGACCTTTCCAATCTACAAACCAATTTTGCATTTGTGCCAGATTTTACTTCATAACCCTCTGGTTGTTCTATGTAAATTTCGTGATCTATTGGTGCGTTCAGATAGGCAGTTTTTACATCCATGTGGTGCAAAATCAAGTTTTCTTGTACTGCTTTTTGTATTATCACTCGGATACTTGTCAAGTTAGCTGTAGGGGAAAAAGTCTCTTCATAATCAACACCTCTCTTCTGACTGTATCCTTTGGCTACATAACGTGCTTTGCACTTTTCAGATCCATCTATGTTATTCTTAATCGCATAAACCCATCTGCCCCCCACTGCTTTCTTACCCTCAGGCAAACTACTTAAGGTAAATGTGTGATTTTCTCTAAGTGATTGCATCTCCTCATCCATTGCAGTGACCCACTCATTTGATCTGTCCGAGGTTACAGCTTCTGTGAAAGTTACAGGTATATTACATGTCACTCTATAACAGTAATCTATGTTGATCTGCACCTGATCAGTTTCCTCATCAGGTGCCTGTTGAGAAACATAGTCATGTAAATAGTCTGGCCTCTTCCTCACTCTAGAAGGGTATCTTGGAGGCTCAGGCATAGCTTCAACTGATTGGGTCTGAGGACTACTACTCTGCTCCTCCTCTTTGACTGAAACCTGGTCTTTTGCTAGACTTGAATTTACATCCTGCCTAGTTCTATTGGCTTTCTCTTTCAGAACATCATCATCATCATCATCAACAATGGTAGTCTGAGTCTGTTGCTCAACACGGGTCTTAGAAAGAAACTTAACTAACCTGTGCTTTTGTACTTTCCTGCTGTCAGGGAAATAGACAATGTATGCTGGACTGCTTTTATCATAACCAATAAAGACACCCTTTTCACTTCTTGGATCCAGCTTTCTTTTATCTTGTTTATAAACAAAACACTCTGAACCAAACTTTTGCATCCTAGCAAGATTGGGCCGTCTCCCTGTTAGCATCTCAACTGGTGTAAGTTTGGTGCGTTTGTTAAAGCACCTGTTCCTGATTATAGCTGCGGTCTGCACTGCATAAGGCCATACATTTTTAGGTAACTCACTCTCTATCAGCATGCACCGTGCCATGTCAAAAAGTGTACGCCAATTTCGTTCTGCTGTACCGTTTTGGTGGGGAGAATATGGTGCAGAAGTCTCATGTCTAATACCATTCTTAACCAACAGAGTTTTGTATTGCTTTGCAGTAAACTCGGTGCCATTGTCAGATCGAAGACGCAGAATTTTCCCATATGGGGCCATATCGGCAAGAAACCTCTCCGTTGCTTGTAGTGTGTCACTTTTACTTTTAAGACTATATACAAACACGGCACTAGTAAAATCATCAGTAAATGCCAAAACATATTTATATCCCTCTCTGGACTCTGGGTTAATTGGACCGGCCAAATCTGTGTGCACTAGCTCTAGAGGCATTTTAGCTCTTACATCAGGCCTTCTATTTCTGGTTTGTGTAAACTTGCCTCGGGTGCACACTTCACAAGTTATAGGTTTGTTTGATGAACCTTCAATTTTCATACCATCAACAACACCTTCTAATCTTTGCACATCATCAAAATTACAGTGTCCCAGTATCTCATGCCATGTTTTTAAATCATAACATCCATTCACTTGGTCATCACATCCATCAGATACTGTATGCAAATAATATAATCTATCATGTAAATGAATGGGAAATTTTGTACCGTCTTTGTGCACCAGAATATCTTCACCTTTCCTGAACGTCACACTTGCTCCACTGGAAGCCGCTGCTTGCACCGAAAATATGTCCTGTGGGTATGAGGGAATGTACAGCGCCCGTCTCAGCATTGTTTTTAGGTGGCGTCCTCGAATGTCCACCAACCATACCTCAGCATCACCTCTGCGCTCTGCTACTCCCTTACACCTTGTGCCGTCAGCTAGCTCCATGTAATGAGTCCCTGCCTGGAACTCATCATCGAACCTTTTGAACTTGGAGATGTCGGTGACGATATGCGAGGTTGCCCCGCAGTCGACCATCAGGCCCCTCACGTCGACACCCTGGTTGTTTGGCTGGTATCCTGCCGCTCCATCGGTCACACTGAAAACATACTCGTCGGTCGCTTCCTCGGTGGCCCTCCATGTTGCGTCCTGGCGCCGTCTCCTCCTGCAGGTTACGTCGCGATGAGTATTACTCTTGCATTGGCTGCACCACAGTTTGCGCCGGCAAGCGCGGGCCATGTGTCCCTTCAGACCGCATCTGTAGCACACCACATCCGCTGCAGCCCGTTCAGTTGAGCCAGCACTGGTGGGTCTCGCAGGCCACTGTTTTGTCTGCACAGCCATTACATTATCCTCTACACCTGGATCACGCATCTTTTCGATGTCCTCATAGCTCCGAAGCTTTGTTTTAAATTCAGCAAACGTTATCGTGTCGTCCGTTTGCGTTATATGGATGGCAAACTGTTTAAAAGTCTCAGGAAGCCCCTTTAGTACCATAGCCACCAGCAGTCCGTCACTCAAAGTCTCTCCAGCATTTCGTAAAGCCGTGATAGCAGTTTCAGCACGAATAACATATTCAGTCACACTCTCGCTGCTTGATTTTTGAAGCGAGGTTAGCTCAGTATACAGGCTTATTACTCGTGGCTTTCCTTTACCTGCGTAGTAGTCTCTCAAAATCTTTAGTGCTGCGCGCCCATCGTCGGCTGCTTCTCGCATTACAAGCGATAAACTTTTATCGTCCAAGAACTGGATTAATTCTGCATATGCCTCGGCATTTGAAGCCGCTTCTTCCGGTGTCTCCACACCCGCTGATTCCGTAGTAATTATCTCTTTCAGGCCTTGCAACCGGAGGTGGCCCAAAAACTTAACCTCCCAAAGTTCATAATTCTTTTCATCCCCGTCGAACAGAAGCCGCGACCAGCGACCGCTATGTTCCGTTTTTCTGGCGTTAGGCCTACTCATGGCTCTACTTAAACAAGCGCTTGACTTCCTGACGTTCTGGGCCCATAACCTGTTCACAGAGTAAACGCAACAACGTATCTGACTTGCAACACACACACAGCTGCAGCTGTGCTCACTCAAGGTGATTTTATTAATTAAACAACCAATCACAAATGTACACACCCCCATTAATCATCACGTGCCATTTCATTCATTTCATACATAAATATCCATCAATAATATAAAAAAATAAAAATAAAAAAACAATGCACATTGAGAGCACACGGTTAACATCAACTATACTACGACTATACCTGACTACGCAAAGCCTTTGAATTAAGATACGACATTAAGATGAGAATATATGCTATTTCAGGCAATACAACTATTAATATAGTGAATAATAATAAAATATATACCTGTGTTTTAGAACATGCACCCCATTCAAAATGTATTTTTTTACTTTAAGTAATTTGATTGAATATACTTTTTTTTTACACTATATACTAAAAATATCCAAAATACTCTAAATATTCCTTTTAATAAATACGTTTCTATTAAATATTGTTTTATGCAATATTTAACTGTTTAACAAGGGTCAAGGTTTGATTTGACAGCAGACAATCCACCCTTTAATATGAAGATTATAATGTCATTCACTTGCTTGGTAATGCTGCAGTGAGTTTTCTCTCAGTTTTAAATATGTTCTCTTTGGTTTATTTGGCTACATTTCTTATTCATACTGTGTATGATTTATTTATTTTTTTGTTGACCTGGCAAACATCCTTCCAAAAATCATGGTTACAAATACCATGGTAAATTATGGTTAGTGCAGCAAACCATGGTTAATTTGTGGTGCACTAACTGTAGATTTACCATGGTATTTGTAGTAAACCTGTGGTTATACATAATCAATACGCCAAAAAACATGGTTACTACCCTTTACCCTAATAAAGCCATGGTTAATGTTCTAAGGATTCGTATGTGAATGCTTCCTTTATTTTCTCTTTGTTTTGTCTTTATATACTTCCTTAGTAGTTTGATGTTGTTTGTACTGTTTAATAAGACAGAAAAAAACCAAAGTGAATCGCGATCCATGCTCTGAAGTCCCGATCTGAAACAAATGATTCACGAACCCTCTCCGAAGTTCCGATCTAAATTAAATTATTTGCGATCCGCACTCAGAAGTCCTGATCTGAATAATGTCTAACGGACCTGGGGTGCGTTTCCCAAAAGCATCGTTAGCTAACTATGGTCATTAGTTCCATTGAACTCTATTGGTAACGACGGACCTTGCAACCATAGTTGTTTTTCGTAAACGCACCCCTGCTCCGAAGTTCCGATCTGAATCTAATAATTTGTGATACGCGCTCCGAAGTTCCGATCTGAATCAATTGATTTGCAACAAAATGATTCGCCATACGCGCTCTGAAGTTCCGATCTGAATCAAATGATTTGCGACAAAATGATTTGCGATATGCACTCTGAAGTTCTGATCTGAATCAAATGATTTGCGACAAAATGATTTGCAATACGCACTCTGAAGTTCCGATCTGAATCAAATAATTTGCGATACGCGTTCTGAAGTTCCGATCTGAATCAAATAATTTACGATACGCGTTCTGAAGTTCCGATTTCAATCAAATAATTTGCGATACGCATTCTGAAGTTCGATCTGAATCAAATAATTTGCGATACGCATTCTGAAGTTCCGATCTGAATCAAATAATTTGCGATACGCGTTCTGAAGTTCCGATCTGAATCAAATAATTTGCGATCGCGTTCTGAAGTTCGATCTGAATCAAATAATTTGCGATACGCGTTCTGAAGTTCCGATCTGAATCAAATAATTACGATACGCGTTCTGAAGTTCCGATTTCAATCAAATAATTTGCGATACGCACTCTGAAGTTCCGATCTGAATCAAATAATTTACGATAGGCGTTCTGAAGTTCCGATCTGAATCAAATAATTTGCGATACGCGTTCTGAAGTTCCGATCTGAATCAAATAATTTGCGATACGCGTTCTGAAGTTCCGATCTGAATCAAATAATTTGCGATACGCGTTCTGAAGTTCCGATCTGAATCAAATAATTTGCAATACGCGTTCTGAAGTTCCGATCTGAATCAAATGATTAGCGATCCGCACTCCGAAGTTTCGATCTGAATCAAATGATTAACGATCCGCACTCCGAAGTTTCTATCTGAATCAAATGATTAGCGATCCGCACTCCGAAGTTCCGATCTGAATCAAATTATTTGCGAAAGGTGCTCCGAAGTTCCGATCTGAATCAAATTATTTGCGAAAGGTGCTCCGAAGTTCCGATCTAAATCAAATGATTCGCAATACGCGCTCTGAACGATACAATCGTTGTCCTTCGAGAGTGGACTCAGAATTAAATAATTCTCAGAATTAAATAATTCTATTTATCAGAATTAATCTTTTGTTGTTTTTCCTTTTGAATATGATTACAATTATTGTTAAAATAATGTATTGTTTATCAGAATTAATACATATTTTAGTGCAGTATTTAAAATATTATTAAAATTGTAACTTAATATTCATCAGCATTAAAGTTTTGCTGTTTGTCCTGTGAACGTTAATATTTAAATGATTTAAAATATTAAAATAATAATTTAATATTTGTCAGACTGAAAGTTTTGTTGTTTTTTCTGGGAATGTTAAGCTGTCCGTTGAAATTTATTTATTTTTGTGAGTTTCCCTCGGGCCTGTTGTGTTTAGATAGGACTCAATAACCACACCGTGTAGCTTCGTTTATGCGTTTTACTGAATTACCGCAAACCCAACATTTTACGACCTTTACCGTCAATCACTGCCGTAAGCCTTAAAGGCACCATAACCTGTCACTCGCAGTGCATAACATAACAGAGTCCAACAGGACACAATCCTGAACGTTTTCAGACATAACATTTCCCCCCGCCCCCTGGAAACTGAAACATAACATTTAGCCCACATTCCCAGTGTCACTATCACCCTGTCACATAGTCCCCATGCCAGATGGGCGGTACCCTCAACCTCTGAGGGCGTGCTGGCCGTGAAGCTGCGTCGGGCGGTGCTGGAGGATTACCCCCCACCCGGTTAGCTCTTGGCCTCGGCTGCCAACCTAGAGCCGCTGCTGGGGCCAGATGTGATGCAGGTGCTGTGGGGGCTGCGACTCTGTGCAGGCGGTTTGAGTGCCAACGAGTCCCATTCTCCAGTCTGTAAGTGGCCGGCCCCAACTGCTTAGTAACCCGCAGGGGCTCTGACCAGTATGACTGCAACTTATTTTGGCGATGGAGGTGTTTGATCCTGACCCAAACCCCTGGAGAAAGTGAGGGGGTCTGCACTCTGTGCGTGGCATCAAACCTCGCTTTCATCCCAGCCTGCGAACCTTTCACCTGAGCTCTGGCTTTCTGGAGCCCTGGGCTCTCACATGCAGGAGCTGGCTCAGCTCTCAAGCAGTCCAGTGGTTGCTTTAGTTCGCGCCCAATCATGAGCAATGCAGGTGACACTCCCGTGGTGGAATGCTTAGATGCCCGGATGGTCAGGAGAGTTTGGTTGAGTGCATCGCTGAAGATTTTCCCTTCCTCCAGACAGGCTCGAATTCCATTTTTGAGAGTTTTATTCAGCTTTTCCACCCCCCATTACTCTCTGGGTGATACACTGCCGTCCTGATGTGCTCTGCAGATGCAAATTGCGGCCCGTTATCCGTTGTGACGACACTGGGGAGGCCCAGCGCCCAAACAGGTTGTCCAGGCGGTCGATGATGGAGTGTGCAGAGATGGAGCTCAGTTGAAAAACCTCTGGCCACTTCGAATGGAGATCGTGCACAACCAGCAGGTAGCGAGCGTGAGCAGGTGCCCCGTGAAGTTCGCACAGAGGTCAACCTGAATATGTTCCAGGGTGAAGACGGCCAAGGAGTCGGGGTGAGAGGGGCTGTGGCAGGCTGACCAGTTTTCCCACTCAGGAGGCAGCAAGCACAATTACGTACCAGCTCCTCAACATCAGGATCTATGTGGGGCCACCACACTGTGTCACGGCAGCGCTGCTTCACCTTGACCACCCCCAGGTGCCCCTCATGCGCCATTTGTAGTACTCTGGACCTGAGACTCTCCGGAACGACCGCACGGTGGCCACGGGCCAGGCACACCGCCCCCCAGCAGGAGAGCTCGTTGCGGAAGCGGTAATAGGGAAGCAGCCTGTCATCCACTTTGGCAGGCCAGCCGTCCTGGACGTAGGTACGGAGAGTTGTGAGGGCCTCATCAGCAGCTGAGGCCTGCTGCAGCTCCGCTAGAGTGACTACTGAACTGAGGGGCCCGTGCAGGATGTGGACCCAGTCTTCGTCGCTCTCTGTGTCTGCTGCCACCCCGCCCGTCTCCTTCGTCACTGACACAGCTCTAGACAGGAGGTCGGCCACTGTGTTGGCCCGCCCAGGCATAAACTCCAGACTGAAGTTGTACTGGTTTAGCCTGTCAGCCCACCTCAGCAGTCTCATGGGCCTGTGCCCTGAGCCTTGAGTCGCCAGCAGTGCCGTCAGTGCTTGGTGGTCTGTGCGGATGGTGAAAGGCCTCCCGTATAGGTAAACATGCCAGCGTTCGCACGCCCACAGGCAGGCGAGGGCCTCCCTCTCCCCCACTGAATACTTCTGTTCTGCAGGAGTAAGTGCCCGTGAGGCGAAAGCCACCGGGCGTTCCCCCCCCTCTTGAGTCTGGGAGAGCACAGCGCCTAGCGCTACCCCGGAGGCGTCGCAGGTGACCATGGTGGGCGCGATCAAGCTGAAATGGGTCAGTGTGGGCGGGGACGTGAGCTGCCGTTTGATGATGCGCACGGCTTCGTGGCAGGCAGGGGTCCAGTCCCACGGAACATCCTTCCTGAGCAGCCGGCGCAGGGGGGCCGTTGAGTCAGAGTAGTGTGGCATGAATCTAAGATAGTAGGCGGCCATCCCCAGGAAGGAAGACAGCTGGGATGGTGACTGCGGGTCTGGCAGGGACAGAATGGCCTCCGTGTGGGACATAATCGGGGCGATGCCCTTCTTCGAGAGTCTGAAGCCAGGAACTCGACCTCCTCGACCCGAACATGCATTTCTCAGAGTTCAGTGTGACCCCATGCTGTTCGAAACGCTGAAAGACCGCTCCAGGCGATCGTCATGCAGTGCGGCGGAGGGCGCATGCACCACCACGTCATCCAGATAGATGGAGACACCCTGGATACCAGCCAGTATGAGTGACATTATCTTCTGAAAACAGCTCGGGGCTGATGAAAGTCCGAATGCCATGCGTTTAAATCTGAAAACCCCCACGTGCGTGACAAACGCTGTAAGGTCCATGCTGGCCGGTGCCAGAGGGACCTGCAGGTAGCCGTTACGCAAGTCCATCTTACTGAAAACGGTGGAGCCGTGGAAATGGCTAGTGAGCTCCTCAGCTGTAGGTAGGGGTACTTATCAGGGATGATGGCTTTGTTTACATCCGTGAGGTCGACACAGAGTCGCAGTCCGCCCCCCTTTTTCTTGGCTATCACCAGGTTAGACACCCACGGCGAGGCGTCGACGGGCTCTATGACGTCTGCTTCCACCAGGCGATGCAGCTCGGCCTCCACAGCATCACGGAGTGCCAGGGGAATGCGCCGGAGGGGTTGAATAATAGGGCGGACTGACAGGTCAACAGAAGGCTGGTGTACAAATCCAGTCATGCGGCCCAGCCGTTGAACAGTAGTGGGTAGCGGTCAGGCCATGAAGCGGCGACCTGCAGGACATGCAGCCCCTAGCATCACTCACAGTAAAACCCAGGGCAAGGAACAAGTCTAGGCCCATAATGTTAGCTCCCTTCCGGGTGATGCAGAACTTGGCGGCAGGCGCACATTGTTGATCATATCTGACAGGGAGGCGGGCCACACCCAGAGTGGAGATGGGAAAATGGCCGTAACCTAACAGGGGTTTAGCCGCTGCTTCCAGAGGCACGTGACTGAAGAAGCGGTCATATGTGCATTTGTTCAGGATTGACACTTTAGCCCTGTGTCCACGAGGAGTGGAATGAGAGCCGTGTCCACATGGCATGTGCAGAGCTTGAACGAAGGCTGTGAGGTCTGTACAGTGTTTATGGGAACAGCAGCAGTATCATGGCAAGCAGGAGAGGAGCGACAGCAGCGTGCAAAATGGTTCAACTTGTTGCAGTTACGACAACGTTTTCCCTGAGCAGGGCATGATGATCTCTGGTTGCATGTTTAGGAGAGCCACAGTTGCTACAGCTCCTGTGCCACTCTCCCTGGGCCCCCTGTCCACTCTCTGCACATCCAAACTGTCACTCCCCGTCAGCGCCTCTGTGTGCTGAACTGACGGTGGTGATGATGTCACAGGCTCGTGCACAGCGCGGCCGAACTTGCGTGCCTCCATTAGGGCCGTTTCCAACTGCTTTCCAATTACTAAAGCATCTGCTAGTGTCGTGGAGTCTGGCTCAAGTAAAAAGTCTTCTCTCTCAGTTGGTTACATGACGTTTTCTCTATTAATTGGTCAAACTATAAGTCCATCCTCCAAAACCCCAAAATCACAAAATCTAGCCAGCTCACGTAATGCTGATACATAGTGGGAAACGGTCTCACCCGACCTTTGGGTCCTCTGACGAAACTCAAAACGGTGCATCCGCCGGCTTCTTCCGGAGCTGAAGTGAGCTTTCAAGGCGGCCGTGGCTGTGACATACTTATCGTCCGATAAGGTGAGCGTGGCGAAGATTCGCTGTCCCTCCTGCCCGAGACAATGGCGCAGAAGTGCGCACTTCCTCGCCTCCGCTAGGTCCGAGTGCCCCAAAGCCAGCAAATAATCCTCAAACGACGTCAGCCAGCGATCCCAGGGAACAGCTGGATCACCGGGAACAGGTAGGAAAGGCGGCGGTGGTGGTAAGACGAGTTCAGACATCCTCGTTCGCCAATTGTTGTGTTTAGATAGGACTCAATAACCACACCGTGTAGCTTCGTTTATGCGTTTTACTGAATTACCGCAAACCCAACATTTTACGACCTTTACCGTCAATCACTGCCGTAAGCCTTAAAGGCACCATAACCTGTCACTCGCAGTGCATAACATAACAGAGTCCAACAGGACACAATCCTGAACGTTTTCAGACATAAC
>CM049796.1:3709813-3851927 GCA_027422405.1 Ptychobarbus kaznakovi | reverse complement strand
AAAAGAGTGCAATCGTATTTGCCTGCGTCGGTTCTCAGGAAGTGAAATCCTGTTTGATGTTGTCTTATGTAGAGCTTTTGGATGTACCTCTTTCATCGGGATGATCTGATATTGGGCACATCCAGAACGCCCTGATGCCAGTGGTTATGCCATCCCTAGACGTAATCATAGTGTTTAAAGCACTTAATGAGAAGCTGGGTTTGTCTTGTATGTTTTTAGCTGTGACAGATGCTGCGGAGGCCAGAGTTCACATGCTGCCTTCCAGTTATGAGATGCTGCTATTTCTAGGACTGCAATCACTAATCGATAAAATCGCTAATGGTTATAATCAACAGCCAATTTCATTATCGATTAGTCGGCTCTTTGTGCTGTGCATGGAGAACCTACATGAGTGAATCTATGCTACTTTAAATTGGCTCTTAGTAGCTTAATAGTTTGTTAATTTTTGGTTATTTATAATAAATACAATATAGTGAGATTTTAAATTCGGAGGATCATTTCTACAATCTTATACATACATATAGCATCATATCGCCTTTCCTTAAAAAACACTGTTTAATATAAATGTTATAATTAGTATATATAAAATAAAAAAACATTTTTTTAAATAAATTATATATTTAAATATATTTGTGTGTGCATATATATAATATATATATACATATATTTATATATATATATATACACATATACATCATATATATTGAAATATTACATATAAATATAATATTTATCATGCATATTTAAATGCACAACAACAGTATAATATTTTGAAATATTTACATATTTTACATTTTATTTTGTCATATTGTTACATGTTTATATTATATTTAATATTCTTAATATATTAATATGAATATTATTAATATTATTTTGGATGCGACAGCACTAAAACTGATGTTGTTGCAATGAAGCAGAACTTATTGGATATGATTTTTCAATCATTTGTGATTTCTTCCTGATTTGCAGTAAATAATCGGTTTATTGTATATTCCCTAGATCTTCCATGAGCTTTTATTTATCATTTCCAGGTTGACATGTGCTGCCCTCTATCGATGAAATGCTGTGAAGAATGCAGTATTTTTGACAAAGTCTGTTAAACGTCTTTTCTTGCCGTATAAACCTGCAGCACTGAACTGCTGTGTCTCCATCTCTCTGTCCAAGGTATTGCTGCTTCAGCGTAGCAGTGGCACAGAAACAAGGTTTTGTCCTTCATCAGAAATGCCCTAAACACTAACATTAGTATTCACACAATCTACTCGCTCCAGTGTTTTTCAGCATCATAACCATTTTCCTATTTCTCATGGAAGTGTTCGGAGGCCCCTTCCGTTTCCCAGCATGTGAGATATTTGCGGCTTAATTTAGAGAAGCTCCCTTCCTGTCTTTGTTCGTCGGATGAATGCAGCGCCGCTTCATCCTGCAGTCGTTTCCCTTCCCTTCCCCTCGGCGGCTCAAATAAACATCTGCAGGCAGAAAATAAACAGCGCTGGGCTCCCCCTCTCCACACTCGCAAATCAAACGCCCAGCAAACTACAAACCACTTTAGCGGAGTTTAGCTGTTTTGGTTAATCAACACGCGAGAGCAATGCAAGATTTAGCAGCATGAAGAGTCGTTTGGGTTTTCAGAGGAGGAGAAACATGGTCCTGTCTTCCTAGTTGCTTAACTTGTCATGCTTGGTTAGCAGGCGTGAAAATGATGTCTAGTAAAGTGTAAAGCGACAATCACAATTTAATTTTTGCATTTTTACTTTTAGCTGTCTAATTATGATCAAGGTGGAGTGTAGTTATGGCTGATTTATCACACTGTAATTAGCAGGTCAAGTCTAACGCATTGTACTCTGCACAATTTAAAAAAATCCTTCAGTTTTTTCAGTTTGATGGTTTAACGTTTGAAAATTTGGGAATTAAGTTTAGTATTGTAATATAAAAATAAAACATTGTATTTTAAATACTTTTTTATTTTACTGTGAAATTACATAATTCTTATTTTTTATTTTATTTAGTACTAATAAATATTAATTTTTTTTAGTGCTAATAAATTTAATTTTATTTAGTATAATGAATACTAATATAACTACATTTGTAATAATAAATATTATTGTGCAGTACTACAAATAAGCAGAGCAAACCTGGAATGTTTAATTAAGTTTAATAGTGTAATTTTGTAATATAAAAATCTTTATATGGTGTATTTCTGAGATGTATAAATTATTTTAAATACATTTTACAGAGAAATATTTATTTGTATTTTTTTTGCAATATTTATTTTTAGTAATTTTAGATATGTATTTAGTGATAATAAAGTAATATTAGAAATATTATTATTATTATAATTATAGCCATATTATTATATAATCACAAAATCTTGGCCAAATTGTGCCGTACTACAGTAAGTTTAGTATTGTGATTTTTATAGTATACAATTTTAATATTGTAATTTATGAGTTGCAATGTAAAAATACAATGGTTATTTTTAAAATAGTATTTTTTTTTTTTGAGTTTTTACTATTGCATAATATAGTTTATATTATATTTTAGTAATTTTTTTATTTTTATTTAGTACCGGTAAAGTAATACGTTGTTGTTATTATTATTTTGTGCAGCACTACAAATAAACACAGCAAACCTGGAATGTTTTTAATCCAATTTTAAATTGCAATTACAGTTTTAATCAAGTTGCAACTGTTTCCCCCCCTAAATCGTACTGCCCTATTCTCAAAAACCTGCCCCATTCTCTTTTCATTTTGGAAAATCTATGTGGTCTAGATATTTCTATGCATACAGACAATTGCACACTGTGCAAAGTACACATTTGATATACTGCAGAAATAGTCAAAGCAGTTTTCACATACAAAGAAGGGAAAGCATTCATCGCTTGTTTAAATGATCTGAGATGACCAAACACCTGAGACGATGCCAACCCCTCGGAAGACCTCAGAGGATGCCAACCCTCAGACAATATACAGAATTAACAAATTTTGCCATAAGTTAAATATATCAAGTTTCTACAATATATAAATATATTACGGAAACTTAATTTCCTGTAAAGCTGCTTTGCAACGATTGTATTGTAAAAAGCACTATACAAATGAACTTGAATTGAATTGTCTCTTTATCCCACTGCACCTGCTTCTAGCTAAACCAAGAGTGGGTTGTCATTTCCAATTCGAGCTTATATCACGGTGCCAGTGGTTCACATGAGTCACTGAAGGTGTGTCATTCTGTTTCATGCTCATTTCCCTTTTCTGAATGCTCCTGAATTATGACACATCTTCCATGATCTGGTCACGTTGATGTTGGAGGTTCTCTATGCTGTGTGGTTCACTTTCTCTGTGGATGAGCTCAGTAACTTCTAATAACGATGCCCACATTATATAGCTTCCCAGTTCCTACAGTAATGACTCAGAATACTGTAATCTTCTCATAAAACATCTCTGCTGGATTTACTGGATGGAGTTTGCACCTTGCCCAGACAAGTGCAGCATCGGAGGGGGAATATCTGTTTATACCTTTCCTCTTCTGACCAGAACTTGTTTTCTTCTTAATCTTTAAAGTATTTTATAGATGGGGTGTTTGTGGGTGTATAATGTTCTCCAACATCATTTTTAGGTCAGTTCTTAGTAGTGACGCATCCAATTGTCAGCCAGGGTTATTATAGTTCACTAAATCTAAAAGTATTAAAAAAGCTTGTTTCTTGAAATAAAAAAATAAAAAAACTTAAGTTGCCAAGGCAACATTTAGGCCTATCTTTTTTTTGTTTATCTTAATGTACTAAAATAACTAAAACTGAAAACAAATTATAGAAACTAAATAGACATAAAAAAAACTAAACTTCAACTACAATTAAAGTGAAAACAGAACATATACTATATAAAATATATATATAAAAATCTAAATATTAATAAAAACTATTATAGTATCTCGTAGGGCTGTGCAATTAATCAAAATCGATGAAAATACAATAATCGAGATAAAACGAGTCTCTTTCCAGCGGTGCGCTTTCGTTCGTCCAAAAAAAAGTCACGTGCAAATCAGTAAATCCTATAGCTTTTGCAAAAAGGGACATGCTTGATTTATTAAAGTTGATTCGATTTATTCATGTTTTTAAAAGAGTGAAACGTGCGCTGTTCTATTGGAGGATTTATATGCAGACGTAACAGAAGACGGACATGTAAAGTCATCTTTTAGCCCAAGGTGCGCCCCTAAATGGTCAAATACATGCAAAAATGTGTCAAAACACGGTGCTTTGTGATTATTCACATAAACCCTCATCGGTCATGTAATAAATGACCTTAAATGGAGGATGAGGAGATATCCCCCTTACTATGTAAAGCGCTTTGAGTGCCTAGAAAAGCGCTATATATATATGTAACAAATTAATTAATTAATTAAAGAGTTGAGAATGAAAATATAACATAAACAGTAAACTGGATTCGTGCGGCTCTTAAAGTGACAGCGGGCTTTATTTCTGCTGCCGACTGTGTTAATATTAATCATATAACAAAAGCCAAAGACAAAATCATTTACTGCTCTTGACTAAAAGACTATCCTGTTTTTTCTTACATTTGATTCTTCATGGCTGTTAACTGAATACTTTAGACTTGCATTACCCTTAAAAAAAACTCCAAGCTCAGTTTGTTTCATTTGTAGGCCTGTCTCTTTATTCTATTGTATTTGTTTTTTGCTTTTTAATACTGAGAGTTTAATTAGCTATTTTAAATCCTTTTGCTGCCTTTTTTATTTCTTAGTTTGTTTTACTAATATTATACCCTGTAGTATTCTGCTGTAGTATTGAGAATTGTGAAATTTTGCTGCTCTTTAAAATATATATGTCATAGCAAACTTATTTGACAGAAAATATGAATTTGATATATCATTGTATCACTCAAAGTTTTGGTCATATGGCCCACTCATCATCGTGTTAAATAATCGTGATTACGATATTAACCAAAATAATCATGATTATGTTTTTTCCCATAATCGAGCAGCCCTAGTATCTTGATGATACTGAAGTTACATTGATTAGCAACCGAAAATATTTGACAATTTTTTTTGTTTTAGACAAAGTAGTTTCAGAGGGGCCAAAATCATCAAGCAAAATGGTGATTTTTATATTTACTGAACAATTTCTTCATTTAAGTTTATTTTATAATGTATATTCGAATAAATCTGCCATGAAAACAAGTTTTTATTACTGCTACTTTTAATATTTAGGCCTATTTTTCAACAAAATCAGCCTTGTGTGTAATTTAATTAAAATTAAAATGTAAATAATTTTTTTTTAAACTTCAGTTTCAGTAAATTTTTTCAGTACATCACTAGTTCTGAGTCTTGTTTTTTCTCTCAAAGAAACAGTCTTTGATGGAGAACCTCAGATAATTTCATTTATTGACATTTTCTTGACGTCCTGTGTCTTTTTTAGAAGAATGGCCTACTTCATGTTTTAAATCTTGTTTGTCATCTGTCGCCACGCTTGTTTTTTCCTAAGTACATACCATGTGTGTCACATGATGTTTTCTTTCCACGTTTCAAGGACGTTCTGCCTTTATCACTGTGAAAGCAAACCGGCCTGCCATCCGTCCCCTCGCTCGCGCTCAAATAATAACCCAGGGGTCTCGTCTGACTCCAGGTCAGATGAAACGCACACTAGATAGGAATCAGATATGCGAGTATTTCGGGCTCCCTGCAGATGGCTGCCTATGAGCATTGATTTCCATTACTGGGAGGATAGGATGACATTTTTTAAAGTGTTGTGAGCTTGCAGCTCCTGACATGAGTGGTTGGATGACTCTAATATTGTACCAAGGGCATCTGCATCGCGGTAACCCGATTCCTTTGGACGTTGACTCTGAAAAGAGCAAACCTAGGACTTCCATTATAGCCTCAGCAGTGCATTAGGCAATTGAAGTCCATCCGAATGTGAATTTGGCTGTTGAAAATGTAATTATAGCTGTAATCTACTCTCATAAAGGTTATTTTGGGATTTCAGCTAATCACTTTTTTATATTAAGTCTAGACCTTTTAAAACATGGATCAGAATTCCCAATGCAGTTAACTCAAGTCAAGTCACCTTTATTTATATAGCGCTTTTAACAATACAAATTGTAACAAAGCAACTGCACAAAATCAAAATATGTCTAAAATAGTATCAAATAGTAAAATAGGACAATTGAATTTGTATATAATGCAGTTTAAAATGCAACAGTCAATGTTTGTTCCAACTGCAGAAACAGCGGCAGATTGTAAGGGCTCAATGGTCCCAGACGGTAGTTTGTTCCCTGCTGTCGATTGTAAGGGTCCTAGTTCCAGTGGATATGGCTGTCTACGGTGTCACTGGGGATCTGTCTCTGGGGCTCATCTAGGTGTCCTAGACTCTGCTGACATTCAGGGCTGTAGAGGTTGTCTCTAGGTGCTGATCCACCTCTTACATAATATACACTCACTGGCCACTTTATTAGGTACACCTTGCTAGTACCGGGTTGGACTCCTTTTGCCTTCAGAACTGTCTTAATTCTTCGTGGCATAGATTCAACAAGGTGTTGGAAACATTCCTCAGAGATTTTGGTCCATATTGACATGATAGCATCACGCAGTTGCTGCAGATTTGTCGGCTGCACATCCATGATGTGAATCTCCCGTTCCACCACATCCCAAAGGTGCTCTATTGGATTGAGATCTGGTGACTGTGGAGGCCATTTGAGTAAAGTGAACTCATTGTCATGTTCAAGAAACCAGTCTGAGATGATTTGAGCTTTGTGACATGCTGCATTATCCTGCTGGAAGTAGCATCAGAAGATGGGTACACTGTAGTCATAAAGGGATGGGCATGGTCAGCAACAACAATACTCAGGTAGGCTGTGGCGTTTAAACGATGCTCAATTGGTACTAAGGGGCCCAAAGTGTGCCAATAAAATACCCCCCACACCATTACACCACCACCACCAGCTTGAGCCATTGAGACAATGCAGGATGGATCCATGCTTTCATGTTATTTACATTGTAACGAGTGATTATTTGAGTTACTGTTGCCTTTCTATCATCTCTAACCAGTCTGCCCATTCTCCTCTGACCTCTGACATCAACAAGGCATTTTCGTCCACACAACTGCCGCTCACTGGATATTTTCTCTTTTTCAGACCATTCTCTGTAAACCCTAGAGATGGTTGTGCGTGAAAATCCCAGGGTTGTACCAATGATTCGCTCAGCAGTCCGGACTACCCTCCGTAGTCTTCTGAGGTCAGATTTGGTAGCTGAGCTGAACCAGACACTTATTGATGTGCAGAGGACGGATTCAATGATGGCAGAGTAGAACTGTTTCAGCAGCTCCTGTGGCAGGTTGAACTTCCTCAGCTGGCGAAGGAAGAACAGCCTCTGCTGGGCCTTTTTCACAATGGACTCAATGTGATTGTCCCACTTCAGGTCCTGAGAAATTGTGGTGCCCAGGAATCTGAATGACTCCACTGCAGTCACAGTGCTGTTCATGATGGTGAGTGGGGGGAGAGCAGGGGGGTTTCTCCTGAAATCCACGATCATCTCCACTGTTTTAAGCGTGTTAAGCTCCAGGTTGTTAAGATTTCACCAGACAGCCAGCTCCTAAACCTCCTGTCTGTAAGCAGGGGGTATATTGTACTATTTAAGATTATATTATAATATTTATTTATTTTAATGTATTGTGTGTGTATATATATATTTATTTTTTATTTATTATACATTTTTATTTTGTTTAATATTGCATTTTTTGTTTAGATATTTTTTAATTGTATTATGTTATGTATTTATTTAATTTGTTATACATTTCATTTATTTTTTATAATTATAATATTTAGCATTGTTTTTATTTATTTTCAAATGTTTATAATCATTTTGTTTTTATTTTATATTATGCTTATTTTATTAAATATTTTTATTAATTTTTACATTAATATTTCAATTTTTTATTAATATAATTCTATTTTATTTTGTTATCATGTGTTGTATTTTAATTGTATTATATTTTATGTTTTTATATTGTATTATATTTTTTATAAAGATCACTTTGTGAAAATAATCTAGCACAATAAGACCAGACACATCTCTTAAGAACATAAATAGAGATCATTCAATTTCACATCATCTTGAACGAGCAGAGAGAATAATGCCGTTGTCATGCCATCGTTTGATTCACTATCTCTCTGACTCACAGTGTAGTAAAGGAGTCTGTAATCATATGACCCGTCCCTTATAATGAAGCTGTTGTTTCCTGAGACGTCTCGGTGTAACGTCACGCTCCCTTGGGAGAAAACACCCGATGACTCTTCTGAGACACAGAATAACCCCGTGTTGTTCCTTTCTGATGGAGAAGGGAAGATAAACGGCGAGCTCATGTCTGATCTTTCCCTCTTCTGGACACCTCCAGTGTGTCCAATGGGCCGTGGATACGGTGAACCCGGGCCGTTTGGGAAGGGTGGTCCTGTGAAATGAATGGGGAAGCATCTGTGTTCTCCATAAGGCTTTGGGTCTCCGGGATGGGATGAGGGGGGAGGTAGCCGCTTCCTGAAAGGCAGTCACATTGTTTGGGCTTTTTTGGCTTCCAAACATGCTGGAGAACTCGCAGGGATGAAATGAGCGCTGCGAATGTCTGGTGTTTGATATGGTTTTGGGACCATACTGGCATCATCGAGGGTTTGGGTTATGAAACCTTAAAGGGACATTGAGCAAAACCTCAGCGGTGAGTTCTGCAGATATGTTATTCCATTACTATTATTGTGCTGGTATATATACTTGGGATGACTTTGAGATGGTTAAAGTGCTGTTAACCAAACATTTTTAGTGGACGATCATTTATTCAATACGATTAAACCTCTAACATTAAAGGGATACTAAAAAATAGTTGTTTACTCATCCTTCAGGCCATCCAAGATGTAGGTGACTTTTGTCTTCAGTAGAACAATAAAATGTTTTTTTTAGCTGAAACTATGGTTCTTGATGATTCGTAAAATGCAAGTCAATGGCGACCGACACAAATTAATCTAACGACATTCTATGAATCACCAAGGACCACGTCTTTACTGTTCTATTGAGGAAAAAAAGTCCCCTACATGTTGGATGGCCTGAGAGTGAGTAAATGAACAGCAAATGTTGATTTTTGGGCGAACTATCCCTTGAAGTATTAAAGTCAATACTTTACTATGGTGCAAGGTATTAGTTAATGCAGTGTCCGTGCTCCAGATGTGAATGATTTATTGATTCACGTGTCTTGTCTTATTCTTAAAAAGCAAAAATCTAGTTATGTAAGATGCTAGTAATTCGAAGTCATTCAATCTCCATACTTAGCTGCATTTGCTCTGTAGTACAGGGTAATACTGTGTTTTATGATGTGAGCTGCTGAACTTTGGTTGAGTAGCGAATGCTGATTTTCTTGCCTACATCTAAAAACCCCTTCGGCTGAAATCAGAGAGAAATCAAGACGTTATCATGGCCGGATCACGCACCGACACAGCACTAAAGAAGCAGCAGGTGCATCTTTAGAGCTTCAAAGCTGTTTATGTCTCTGACACGCACGTCTTCAAAGCTCTTTGATTGAAGTTTTCTTCTCTTTATCAGCTCTGTTTTACCCACAGGCTGAAGAAGTCTTCTTACATGTGGTGGGAGCTGGAAATCTCTCATGCTGTTTTCTGGTTTCTTCTGTGCATCATGTTATATTATCTAAAGATGGCTTCTGAAGATCTGCCACACACACAGAATAGTGTATTTTCAGTGTTTGAACAAGAAAAGAACAATGTCTGTTTCTCTTTCAGGAGGTTTTAAAGCAGCTACAAGGAAGTGTTGAAGAGGACTCCAAAGATTCGCAAGGGCAGATTGATTTTTTGGAAAGAATTAAAGGTGAGGACAGACGACTTATTCAGTATTCATGTGAGAATTCAATGCATTTTTTAACATTATACTCTTTATCTATTACACAACTTAGTAAGTGGCCTACCTAGATTGCATTTTAAGTGAATAGGGTAAACATTGAATCTAATCAAGGTCCTCTCCCCAGTAGATTTGAACTACATTAACATGATTGTTTTAGCTGTAACCTATTCTCATAAATATTATTTTAGGATTTCAGCAAATCACTTTTGTAATATAAGTAATGTAATATTATAAATTCAATTAACTTGCATAATATATTTTTATAATATTGATGAATTGGTATTTGTCAATTCAAACATCTAGTTACTACCAAGGGATCACAAATATTAAGTTTTATTATAATTTTTATTTCATGTTTCAAATTTAAATATACATTTTATTATTTTATAGTATATTATATAGTTTAATTTATTATATATTTTTTATGTATTTGTTTTTTGTTGTATTGTTCATTTTTTTTATTTGTATAATGTATATTATTTTGTTTATATATATATATATATATGTATATATGTATATACACTCACCAGCCACTTTATTAGATACACCTGTTCAATTGCTTGGTAACACAAATTGCTAATCAGCCAATCACATGGCAGCAACTCAATGCATTTAGGCATCTAGATGTGGTGAAGACGACTTGCTGAAGTTCAAACCGAGCATCAGAATGGGGAAGAAAGGGGATTTAAGTGACTGAACGTGGAATGGTTGTTGGTGCCAGACGGGCTGGTCTGAGTATTTCAAAAACTGCTGATCTACTGGGATTTTCACGCACAACCATCTCTAGGGTTTACAGAGAATGGTACGAAAAAGAGAAAATATCCAGTGAGCGGCAGTTGTGTGGACGAAAATGCCTTGTTGATGTCAGAGGTCAGAAGGAGAGAATGGGTTTTCAGACTGTGCTCCGTGGTAGGCAGGTTTTGCAGTGAACTGCAACAAACCGCAAAGGTGACTACAGCAGCAGAAGAAACACGGGGTTCGAATTCAGGAACAGGGAACAACATCTACAAATGACAAATAAAAAAAAAAAAATGTGTATTGCAGATGGTGGGTCTGAATAGCACTGGATCAATCGCTTTGGATAAAAGCGTCACTGCTAGCAAATAGCATGAAAATGTAAATGTGCAAAAAAAACAACTCAAAGTAAGACTGTACAGAATGGCAAAATCACAGATTTACTGGACAGTAGAGATGATAGAAAGGCAACAGTTAACTCAATGTACCACTCGTTACAACCAAGGTATATGTGAAGAGAGATACCATAAATCTATGAAACACTCAACACGTCAAACAGTGATAGCAGAAGCAGATGTTTGTCTGAACAGTGCAGTGCAGAATTGTGACCATTAGCCGGGTGCGGCTAGTGCTGCGGAAGCTAAGAACAGAAACGGAGGCTTACAATTCACACGAGGACATTCAAAAATGAGGCAAAAGATTGGAAAAACGCGGTGGCTGGAGTCTTGATAATCATCGGAGTCGTCTGAAAGAGTCTCGATTTCTGCTGCAACATTCCATGATGGTAGCGTCCAGGGTCAGCATGTGGATCCAGTGGCACGGACCCTGCCTTGCCAGCGGTGCTGTTTCAACGGTGGTTCAGGCTGTGGTGTGTAATGGTGTGGGGGGTATTTTCTTGGCACACTTTGGGCCCCTTAGCACCAATTGAGCATTGTTTAAACACCACAGCCTACCTGAGTATTGTTGCTGACCATGTCCATCCCTTTATGACTAACAGTGTACCCATCTTCTGATGCTACTTCCAGCAGGATAATGCACCATGTCACAAAGCTCAAATCATCTCAGACTGGTTTCTTGAACATGACAATGAGTTCACTTTACTCAAATGGCCTCCAACAGTCACCAGATCTCAATCCAATAGAGCAGCTTTGGGATGTGGTGGAAACGGGAGATTCACATCATGGATGTGCAGCCGACAAATCTGCAGCAACTGTGTGATGCTATCATGTCAATATGGACCAAAATCTCTGAGGAATGTTTCCAACACCTTGTTGAATCTATGCCACGAAGAATTAAGACAGTTCTGAAGACAAAAAGGGGTCCAACCCGTACAGCAAAGTGTACTTATTAAAGTGTCCAGTGATTGTTGTGTGTGGGTGTGTGTGTGTGTGTGTGTGTGTGTGTGTGTTGTGTGTGTGTGTGTGTGTGTGTGTGTATATATATATGTGTGTGTGTGTGTGTGTGTGTGTGTGTGTGTGTGTGTGTGTGTGTTGTGTGTGTGTGTGTGTGGTGTGTGTGTGTGTGTGTGTGTGTGTGTGTGTATATATATATATGTATTTGTGTGTGTGTATATAACATATTAAATTGTTTATTACATATTTTTATATTATATTTAGTTTTAGTTTTATATTTTTTTGTTTTCAAATTTGACAGGGATTACAGGTTTTCTGAAATGTAAAATATCCAAATGATGTATTATCTAATTAAATATGCACTAATTTGTGTACATTTCCAGATCAGAAATCTGAACATTGGATAAAGCCAGTTTAAAAATCTTGTTTGATTTTGTTTGACAAATTAGTTTTTTTTTTTACTGTTTTTTGCAGAGGAGATTCTTAGGTATTTTTTCACATAAAAATGAAGACAATGCTGTCAACAGACAGAACAAAAATGCATGACCAATGCATGTAAAATCACTGGTTTGCCTGTAGTGTCTTGTCTAAGACATCATAGGTGTGTTCCAAAAGCAAACTGTTTCAAATAATAACTTGCTTTGGTCCAACTTTCACCCAGTGTTTGTGTGTGCTGTGTGTTTTTATGCTTGGCATATGCTTGTCGTTAGCTTAGCAACAAGGTAATGTCAAACCCTATCAGAATCAGGTGCTATTTGTGTGGTTGCTGCCTACATAGGTGTTCCAAATCGGTCACTTGTGGCATTAACTCAATCCGAGCAGCTGAATCCTTACCCATCTTCAAGAAACAGCTAAAAAACATCTCTTCCATCTTTATTTGACTCTCAAACTCTAGCACTCTCTATTCTAGTTTTATTTTATCTAATCTGTCTTCTTTTTATTTAAAAAAAAACACAAACATTTGACCCTCTATCAAGTGCATATTTATTCTCTAACTGCTAGCTTTTCTTGTAAAACTAACACTAGGTTTCTTTTTTCTATATTTGATATACTCGTTTTCTTAAAAAAAGAAAACCTTCCTACGTGTACTGCGTTAGGCTAACCAGGACTTGTAATAGCACTTGCATGTTGTTGCTCTTTTGTTGGTTTTGATTGCTTCTATAATGTCCTCATTCGTAAGTCGCTTTGGATAAAAGCGTCTGCTAAATGACTAAATAAATACATTTAATTTCATTGCGGATTCTGCCTTAGAAGGTCTCTATGTAGTCAGAAGACAGCAAGGCAGCTCACTAAGCTGAATATGATGTAAAAACTCTTTAATGTACTGTATTTTCCAGAATATGAGTCAAGTTTTTTATCAAAATGGGCTGCGACTTATATTGCAAAGCAACTTATATAATGCAATTGACGTCAAAGCATGCAAAATCTGCAGATTTGAGAGAAATACGTGAGCCCAAGTCTATTTGTATAGTGCATTTCACACATGCCAGTTGTTTCAGTTTTGCTCTAAATACACGAGCCTTGGGTTGGCGTTTATAATAAACTTTATAATTCTTTATAATCACTATAATTTGTTTGTTTCATACTTCATTTTCATTCCTGTTCTGAATACCATTAATTGTAATTTTTTATATATATTTAATTATTTTATTTTCTATTGTATAGTGTGTTTTTATTATTACATATTATTTATTTATTTTTACTTATATAATACAATTTTTATACTATTGTTTTATTTTTATATTTTTAGTGCTGTCAAACGATTAATCGCGATAAATTGCATCCAAAATAAAAACATTTGTTTACATAATATATGTATGTGTACTGTGTTTATTTATAATGTATATATAAATACACACACATACAGTGTATAGTTTGAAAATATTTATGTGTATATGCATTTATATATTTATATTATATTTTATATTATATATAAATATATTTAATATATAAACATTTTTTCTTACATTTTGAATGCGATTTAATAATTTAGTTAATAATTACATTGCATCTTTTGAAATTTTATTATATTTTAGTTGTTTATTTTCAAAAAGGATTTGTCGTTGAGTTAAAGTAACTGAAACATATGTTTATAATGTTTGTAAATGTTTTATTTACATGTATTTTACGTTTATTTCTAAATGTAATTATAAAATGTGCCTTATACACCAATGCAACACAATTTTGCTGTGCAATTTAACTGATTTTTTGGAAAATGTTACATGTGGCCGTACAGTGATACAGTCATCTTCCGTTGTGTCCTGCAGAAATGAGTCTTGACCCCAGCAGTTTCTCTGGCGTGAAGTTGAGGTCCAAGGCATCTCTGCAGGGCTCCGGTTCGACCCACTCGTCCGACAGCAACCCCAGCCCCATGAGCTCCTTCCCCAGGAGAGGGGTGACCGGCGGGGGTCGAGACAGCGCTGGGTACCTTGAAGAGCTGGAGAAGGAACGGTGAGCGTGAAGGGATCATTCTGAGCATCAGATGGGCAGGTCATATGGCTGATTAGATCTCTTTAAGCAGGTTAACTAAAGGTTTCTTCTAAAGCTCCTAGAGGGTTTTAGTACTATGAGATTTACGTGGTAAAATGTGTGACTGATGGTACATTCGTTTGATTACAACGACTTTTGAACTTTATTCATTAAAGAATCCTGAAAATAAAATGTATCACGATTTCCACAAAAATTTGAATTAGCACAACTGTTTTCAACATTGATAATAATCAGAAATGTTTATTGAGCAGCAAATCATCATATTAGAATGATTTCTGAAGGATCATTTCTGAAGGATGACATGTGAAGACTGGAGTAATGATGCTGAAATTTCAGCTTTGATCACAGCAATAAATTACATTTTAACATGTATTCAAATAGAAAGCAGTTATTCCAAATGGTAATATTTCTTCACAATATTACAGTTTTTACTGTATTTTAATCAAATAAATGCAGGCTTGGTGAACAGAAGAGACTTCTTTTAAAGACATAAAAAAACAATTCTACATTTATCAATAAAAGTAAGTTTGTCTATGGATACTTTTTGTTACTTATGGAACCTATATCGCTATTTACTAGTGCTGTCAAACGATTAATCGCGATTAATAGAATCCAAAATAAAAGTTTTTGTTTACATAATATGTGTATACTGTGTATATTTATTATGTATACATAAATACACACCCATACAGTATATATTTTGAAAATATTTCCATATATTTATATAATTGTTATTATATATAAATATTTGAAATGTATAAACTTAACATATTTTTCTGAAATATATACATGCATGTGTGTGTATTTATATATACATAATAAATATACACAGTACACACACACATTATTTATATAAAAACTTTTATTTTGGATGAGATTAATCACGATTAATCGTTTGACCGCACTAATATTTACATTTTGATCTATAATAAATTTAGAGATTAGAAGATTCAGGCCTGGGTGAGAAGAGACTTCTTTCAAAAACATAAAAAAACTGATTTCTACATTTATCAATAAAAATGTTTTTTTTTTACATTTTGATCTATAACACATTTATAGAGTCTAAAATTTAAATCTAACATAATTATTTTTGCTTTTATTAGGTCTTTGTTGATGGCAGAACTTGAGAAGGAGGAAAAGGAAAAAGACTGGTATTATGCTCAGTTACAAAACCTCACCAAAAGGATTGACAGTCTGCCGCTGACTGAGAATGTACGTTTATACAGTACACATGTACACACTAACCTCATATGATCTCTGTAGCTTTACGCTTCTTCTGCTGTTGTAGTTTTCTCTGCAGACCGATATGACACGCAGGCAGCTGGAATACGAAGCTCGGCAGATCAGAGCCGCCATGGAGGAGCAGCTGGGCACGTGTCAGGACATGGAGGAACGAGCGCAGGTGGGCTGAGATGCTGAAACTGAGAGACTTGAAACTGGAACTTCTAAATTCAGAGTGTGAAACCACGACTTTAGTGATGAAGTTTTTCTCATTTGTCCTCAGGGCCGTGTCGCTCGTATACAGCAGATAGAAAAAGACATGCTCAGGATTCGGACACGTTTACAGGCCCAGTCAGCTGACGCGGAGGTACTGGATTATTCTGCTGTCTATAATAAAGTCGTGTTTAGAGGGAGGGATTGAACTTTAGACTCAAGATTAGAAGCAATTAGTACTAAGTTTTATAAATTGAAGGAATATTTCACCCAGAAATGAAAATTTGATGAAAATGTGCTCACCATCAGGCAATCAAAGAGGTAGATGAGTTTGTTTCTTCATTTGGAGAAATGTGTCATTGCATCACTTGCTCACCAATGCATCCTCTGCAGTGAATGGGTGCCGTCAGAATGAGAGTCCAAACAGCTGCTAAAAACATCACGATAATCCTCAATTAATCCACACAACTCCAGTTCATCAGTTAACATCTTGAGAAGACAAAAGCTGAAACAAATCCATCAAGATGTTTTTAACTTCAAACCGTTGCTTCTGGCTAAAACACAATTTTTTTATCCATAATAACTTCCTCCAGTGAAAAAGTCCATCTCCTGTTGTCTCTTACATCAAAATCTGTTTAGAGCTGTTTTGGCTTGTAAACGGTTCTCTCCTGATTCAGACCAGACCACTGGAGGAAGCAATATTATGGATTATGGCCTTTAATTTTAGCTGGAGGCAATGGTTTAAAAACGTCTTTATGGATTTTTTTTTTTAGCTTCTCAAGATGTTAACTGATGGACTGGAGTGGCGTGGATTATTGTGATTTTTTTAACAACTGTTTGGACTCTCATTCTGACGGCACCCATTCACTGCAGAGGATCCATTGGTGAGCAAGTTATGGAATGACACATTTCTCCAAATCTGATGAAGAAACAAACTTATCTATGTCTTGGATGGCCTGAGGGTGAAACCATTTTCAGCAAATGTTCATTTTTGGATTAAACTATTCCTTCTATTTGTTGGTTCCCAAAAAGCTTGGTATTATGTCCTCTATTTGTTTCCACATGAACAAGTCAAAGTAATTTTGTGAAGTCTAGTTTAATCATATGTTGTCAGTATGGAAATTTTTGGTCAGATTGTGCAAGCATTTGTTCCTCCTTGTGCGTTTAATTTCTTTGATTTAGAAAGGCTGTAATTTCCATCTCAGCATCAGTGTTCGCTGTGTTTCTTGCAGTCTGTAATGTTCTGCTTTTAGAGCTTAAAAAGAAGCGAACGGAAATGGTGCACAGAAAATGCATCTGTGCATAAACACTGAAGCCCTAAAAGTTTAATTGAATGAGCTTGCTGTACTAATGGATCATGTTCTGTGTGACTGAGCGTAAAAAACATTAGTGTGACCTAGCGTGAGGATGCACAGAGCTTTTCTAGCTATGCTTTCATTTATGTATTGCATTTACATTTACATGTGTGCATTTGGCAGACACTTTTATCCAAAGAGTTGCACATTGCATTCAAGATATACATCTTATTTATTGCATTTTTTTGTAAGTTGAAATCCTAACTTATCGAAACAAGAAAATTAACAAAAAACGCTTTATTTTTAAAAGTAAATATATATATATATGACAGAAACATAACACAATTTATGAAACTTAAACTAAAGTTTAAAACACTGAAAATATTAAAACTAATTAAAAAAATTATTTCAAAATTAATAAATAATAAAATAGTACCAATTTAGTACTTATATTATAGTATTATTATAGTTTATTGGCTTTAAAAACAAAAAATTGCGATATTAACAGTGAGAAAGCACAATTTAATTGTAACCACATAAACAAAATAATAATAAATTATTTTATCTGTAATTATTTGATTAAAAGATTTTTCATTATAATACATATTCAGTGATACAATTAAACTTTCCCTTACGTTAAGATAAAATATTCTGAGCAAAAGGAGATAAATATTTTATATTACATTTAAATGTAAATATAAATTAAATTATACATTTATAACTGTAAAAATAAAAATAATAATGAATAGAAAAAAATTATTAACATAAAAAGCCTGACCATTGCTAGTACAATACTGTACTGTGCTACTGGGAAGTCTAGCTATTTTATATAGAAAAATATATTTTGTATGCATGTTCACTGACATGCTTAGAGTTGATAAATCCTATCGGACACATTTGCGTTTCCTCCCCCTCTTGTTGCCGTAATCCCGCCGGCTGAATGAGAAAGCGATGTAGGTCAGGAAGAGCCTGATGCTTTTGCAGCTTCTGTCCTGTATCTGAAGACTCCGCCTCGTTTAGTATCTCTATATGCTGAATTATCCGCACTTCACAGAGCTGATTACACAGGTTATCCGTCCCCTATAGCCACAGAGGCTCTCTGTCCACCTGCCTTGTTTTGCACAGAGTGACTTACAGAGCATTGCAGGTGCTCAGTTTAACATGCTGTTTCTCGTTCCTCCTCATTGAATCTTCAGGTCAAGCATGACCCTGTGACGCAGACAGAAGGAGCTCATGTTGCAGGAGATGCTGGCGTTGGTAATGTGGCCTGCTCGCAGGTGAGTACTATATCTATTTGCAATCGTCTCCTACTAAATTAGACTCATTTTGTTGATGGGCCTCATGAACAGAAGTGTCCTCCGGTGGCCCTTTTTTCTGCCAGTGGGTGCCAAGGATTCAGGCCCTTTTTAAAAGGCCTTTCAGTCTGTGCCAAGAGCTTTGGTGTGCTTCGAATAATAATGTTTTGAATGCAGATGCTAATGGTTTTATTGTTCATCATAGAGCCCTAGTTGGACTTTGAAATTCTAAGCAGAAACAGGAGGTTTTTGTACGCCATACTGTTTCACTCGCATTAATGCCGCATGGTATTTTTCAGACATATGGTGCGAGCGGTATGTCGCTGGATTAGGTGCAGGGATAGAGTCTGACACACAAGCCATACATTGTTTGCTAAGCAACGAGACTTGCCCCCATTTTTGTGTTTGCAAAGTGTATTTTATGCTATTTTAGTTTTTAAGATTTGTTTTATTTGTGTAAATAATTATAATACAAATTCAGTAAAACACAGTGCTTTCCCTTACCTTAACATACTATATTCTAAGCAAACAAATTTAAATTTCAAATCAATATAAATGTATACATTTAAATAAACATTTATAAATGCAATAAATATCATTTAAAATAATTAAAAATAGAATAATAATATAATTATTTAAATTTATAAATGTTATTTACCTTTAGAAATTAATTTTTACAATTATAAATATAAATACAGTTTCTAAATGTAAATTTATTTATATTTAAATATAAATATTCACATATTTACCTATGTATAGTCCCTGCATTCAAAACACTGTATTGTGGACATGCTGAAGATGCTGTTTGATGTAAATACAATTTTGTAGGGTGTAAAATATATACAGTGCTATTGATGATTATAAGGTCTTTTTATTATAATACACGTTCAGTGACATAATAAAATATGACGCGTTCACTTACCTTATCATACAATATTCCAAGAAACAAATTGTAATTATAAACACTTAATAAATTCAATTATAAATTAAATATACATTTATAAATACAATATATATAATTTAAAATATAATAATAATATAATTAAATGTACATATATTTTATTTAAATGCATTAATTTTATTTGAATCTATACATTTATTTTAAACTGAGAAATGTAAATACAATTTATACATTTTAATATAAATGCACACAAAAAATATTTACCTTTGCATACTATCTGCTTTCAGTAGACTGCATCATGGATATGCTGAAGATGTTTGATGTAAACAGTGCAATTTTTAGGGTGATTAAAATGCAATCACATGTAAATAACAAGATTTTACTATTGTGACTTTAAAAGGTGTTTAATTAGGTTTGTTGAAGACCTGCATGTTTAGTGTTTGTAAATGTAAAAAAAAATTGTACATTTAAATATAAATATTTAAATATAAATTTTCGCATATTTTCCTATTGACTTTTTGTTGGGTATATCATAAATACAACAGAACATAAATAGATTTTACTATTGTAATTTTAAAAGGTGTTTGGTTAGGTTTGCTGAAGACCTGTGTGTTTATTGTTTATTGAGAACATTGTTTGAATCTGTTTGTTTTTGTCTGTCAGGGCTCAAGTTCTCGGGTCGATCATGACACCGCCAGTGAGATGAGCAGTGCTGGAAGTTACTCCGTTCCACGCCGACTGACTAGCCATTTGGGCACTAAGGTTAACTAGTGCTAGATTCTCAGAGCTAAAATGACTTGCTGTGACGATTGAAAGCATCATGCATCAAGCAACATGCATCAGTTTAATCAAGTCTGCATATGCTTAGGTGGAAATGGTGTACTCACTGCTGTCCATGCTGGGCACCCATGATAAAGACGACATGTCTCGCACCCTCCTGGCCATGTCGAGCTCTCAGGACAGCTGCATCGCCATGCGTCAGTCCGGCTGCCTGCCGCTGCTCATCCAGCTCCTCCACGGCAATGACAAGGACTCCGTGTTGCTTGGAAATTCCCGGGGCAGCAAAGAGGCACGAGCGAGGGCCAGCGCCGCCCTGCATAACATTATCCACTCGCAGCCCGATGACAAGCGTGGTCGGCGGGAGATCCGGGTGCTCCACCTGCTGGAGCAGATCAGAGCGTACTGCGAGACCTGCTGGGAGTGGCAGGAAAGCCATGAGCGCGGCGTGGACCAGGACAAGAACCCAAGTGAGACCCAATATATCTCGCGCTGATGTATGTTAGGTGTCAGAATAACGCAGTGGGATGTGACATGGTATCCTTGCAGTTAGGGTTGTAACGATATACCGGTATGACGATATACCACGATATAATCACGTACGATTATCATACCGTGTACATTTGCTTATCTACGGTATTTGGAGAAAATAAAAGACGCAGAGTCTCACCTGTGCCTAGGCAACAACTTTCCACTTAACTGTTCTCTTGCTCCACCCACACGTGCAGCGGAGACAACATCAGAGACAGAGGACGTTATCTCTAATCTCTATCCCACGTCGAAATATTAATTAAAATTGGTAGTATGGGAATACTTTGAATATAGAAAAGACGAACGCTTATTTGTCCTCGAGGATAGACACAGTTCACAAAAACTGGTTGCAAAGCAGCCGCAAAAAGAGGAATCACATCGAACATGTTTACCTATATTTCAGAACACCATCCCTCTGTGCAGATACAGTTATGTCCCATTTATAACTTAAGGTTAAATTCTTATGATTTCCGTGATGCGGAGTGAATCCCAGAATACAGTCATGACAATGAATTTACAATGCAGATGTCACATAAAACGTGCGGTTTGATGGATTGATGAATAAATCAAAAACAGAGCTGTCAAATCACTACATGGTCTAGTGTCTGTGATTATTAAAGCGAAAAACACTGCTGTATAAAAATATAATCCGTTTGTTTTGCGTGTCTCTCTGTGAGTGAGGGTGTTGTGTCGTGTACTACATACTCAAGTATGCTCGCTGCGCCGCTCATAGTGTTTAACAGCGCCTGCTGTCTCACTATCTGAGGACAAACACTGAGAGAACAATTAATAATCCTTTCATCATTTTATTTGAGAAAACCATTGTCAAATACACTGACACGCAAAGTTCTTCACTACTACCCGTCAAAATAAAAGTCCGCTTTTTAACTCGAAGAAATTGACAGAAATTACGATTGTACTATAATGTAGCCTACTTCTAAAGTAATAATAATAAAAAAATTGAAACATTTAAGGAATATAATTTCCCCCTCATTTTTATTTAGTAAATCTTTGTTGTGCAGCCCTTTACGAAAACATAAAAGGATAACATTTATTTTAATTTGATTACATTTTAAAGCATTAATTAAATTGTTAAAGCTTTATACATTAATTTCATTACCACCATTTTTGATAGTATATTTGTATTATGTCATAAAAGTACAGAATACAGAAAAATTAAGTCAACCCAGAATTTATGAATTATTAATGATGAATATAAGTTGTTAAACTAATATATAATCAGTGATGAAATCTACTTGATTGTTTTTGATGAATTAAATTTGAATAAACACATGCTTTGTCAACCAAAAAAACCCTGTTTTGATTGTTTAATACCGTACACCATGATACCGTGGAACTGATATTTTCTGAGACGATTATCATACCGTCAAAATCTCATACCGTTACAACCCTACTTGCAGTACCATTATTTTTAGTTGTAGTTACTGTGTGAATTAATTCTTGTGTTGGTTTAAAAATTCACAGACAGTGTTTTAAATTGATAATTGTTTGTACTTAGTTTTTTGTGTGTGTGTAAATATATGGTAAATAAGTGTTCTTTTAATTTCAGCCATTTTTGTGCACATTTAGCTGTCATTTAAAGTTCATATAGTATTTATTAATATTTTCAGTTATCTTTTTATATTTGACCTATTATATAGTTTTCATTTTATTTGTGATTTGTGTTTTTGCCATTTTTTTCTTTTTTGTACAACTTTTTTTATTTATTTTAGTTTTAATTTTATTTGTACTATTTGAAATATTTTTTATTTTTATATTTGCAGTTTTAGTTTTATAAATTTGATGTGCTTTTGTCACTTTATTACTTCTTTTTTTACTAGTTTATATTTATTTATTTATATAGTATTTATATTTAATAATTTATTTTGATTTTAGTAATTTTAGTACTTAAATTATTTCAGTTAGGTGTATTTTTTTGTTTAATGTGTTTTATTCTATTTCAGCTTTATTTTAGTTAGCAATGTGATATTTAAAAATAATATTTCAGTTTTAGTCTATAGTAATTTTTAGTACATAACCCTGTTATGTGTATTTCAACATAAATCAGGCATTGAATCTGATGCATATGCATTATCCATTTAAATGTCAACCACAGTACTGGCCTATATGTCTCTAATATATTTCTGTAGGGCTGGGCGATATAACGTGACAAACTCCACAATATCGCATTCATTATCGCAGATGAATCGCCTTCGATAATGAACGTGATATTGCATAGCTTGTTAGTGATCTACGGATCTGTGTATTAAATGCCGCTCCATTTGAAAGCAGGTGATGGAGATTTACCGCTAATCACGGAACCGGCTTTACTGACCAGATGCGTGTGATAATCGCATGCGATATATCGCCCAGCCCTGTATTGCTATAGTACATGCAGTGCAATGCTTTTTTATTCTATCCCATATACTACTAACATTTTATTAATTTATAAATGTGATTCACATGAAATGCTCTAATGAAGAGCTTAATGAATGACTTAATTCAACAGTTTAAACAACAAAAACTGACAGCGGCGAGAAAGTGATGTTTGCATGAGCTCTTAAGTTCGGTACTTCAGTAAAGCAGTCACATCACGTTTATTTATATAGTACTTTATGCAATAGCCTTAAATAAAGCAGTTTAGTTAGCGTCACTTTCAGTTAGAATTACAACTTTTTAGAATTACAACTTTTCTGTTATAAAGCAGCTCTCCAATGTGGAGCTAGCTAATGATAACATATTTGTATTAGTTGAAGTAAATTAATTAAACTGGTAGTTTGGTTTGCAGAGATCAAAGATTGATCTAGCTCAGTACTATTTTGATTATCATAACCCTATAAAAGGTATTTCAAGAGATATATGTTGTGAAAAAAATAGTTTATCAAAAATGTTTTATCATATTTACCTTTATTTTGTTTCTTATCTATATGACTTAGTAAATTAGACGTTAGGCAGAATGTGTCATTCTGTTATTTTTTCATTTGGCTAATTAAATGGTGATTAAAAAGTTTCTCTGTCCTTCATCTCATTTTGTGTGCCAAATATATCTATTTATATAAATTAATTGGTAACACTTTTACAGTCAGGTGTTATAATGTATTACATAACATGAATAAACATTACATTTATTACTCTATTAATCTTTGTTAATGTTATTTAATAAATGCAGTCGTTCATTGTTAGTTCATATTAATTCACAGTGCATTAACTAATGTAAACAAACACAACTTGTGATTTTAATAATGCATTAGTAAATGCTGAAATTAGCATTAACTAAGATTAATAAATGCTGTAGAATTATTGTTCATTATTAGATCATGTTAACTAATGTAGTCAACTAATATTAACTAATTAAACTTTATTTTAAAGTGTTAGCAATTTATTGTGAAATAATTGTAATTAGTTACATATGTGACCCTGGAGCACAAAACCAGTCATTAGTAGCACAGGTATATTTGTAGCAATAGCCAAAAATACATAGTATGGGTCAAAATTATCAATATTTATTTTATGCCAAAAATCATTAGGATATTAAGTAAAGATCATGTTCCATTGAAGCTTATTTTTTATTAGTAATATGCATTGCTAAGAACTTCATTTGGACAACTTTAAAGGTGATTTTATCAATGTTTAGATTTTTTTTTAGCACCCTCAGATTCCAGATTAGTAGTTGTATCTCGGCCACTGTTAACTGATGGACTGGAGTGGTGTGGATTACTTGTGGGTTATTGTGATGTTTTTATCATCCTAACAAACCATACATCAATGGGAAAATTATTTATTCAGCTTTCAGGTGATGTATAAACCTAAATTTCACAAAAATGCAACCTTATGACTGTTTTGTACTCCAGAGTCACATATGATTTTCAAAAGCAGAAGTGATTACATTTAGGGCTGCACGATATATTGCATGCATCATATCGTGCAGCCCTAATTACATTTATTTATTTGTTAGTATATGTATAACTCAATATTTTAACTAATTGCAGAATCTGAATAATCAAAGTCTACTGATTAATCAGTGGTATAATCGATGATTAGCCGATTAATCATTCCAATAATCGTTAGATTAATCGATTATCACAATAATCATTTGTTGCAGCCCTAGTTGACACATAATTAATATATGTGGATCTGTACAACCTCATTAATATACTTTTTCCTTCACTGCAGTGCCTTCACCAGTCGAGCATCAGATTTGCCCAGCAGTTTGTGTTCTCATGAAACTTTCCTTTGATGAAGAGCACAGGCACGCGATGAATGAGCTTGGTAGGTTTTTCTAAATTATAAATTAAACTTGTCCTTCTGTTTGTTCTTGTTAGACATTGAAAAACCTAGAATGTAATTCTCATTGGCTGAATATTTCAATGCATTGTTTATGCAGGTGGTCTTCAGGCAATTGGGGAGCTGCTGCAGGTAGACTGTGAGATTTACGGTCTTACCAATGATCACTACAGTGTTACACTAAGACGATATGCTGGAATGGCTCTAACTAATCTAACCTTTGGAGATGTAGCCAACAAGGTGCGTTATTTCTCTTATCATTGTCTCTCATAATTTGCATTTAGTGTTTTTTATTGTATTTAATTACTTTCTGGTTTTGTCCACAGGCTACACTTTGCTCAATGAAAGGTTGCATGAGGGCCATGGTAGCTCAACTAAAGTCAGAGAGTGAGGACCTACAGCAGGTATAATTGTTTGGAAATTCATGTCATTATTTGAATATTTACGAAATTGAACAATAGTATAAACATAGTCTTGCACGCCACCAAAATGAAAGACATTAATCTCACGTTATTGTACTAAGAAGCTCTATACTGCTTTAGGTAATTGCCAGTGTTTTAAGGAACCTCTCATGGCGAGCTGATGTGAACAGTAAGAAGATCTTGCGAGAAGTTGGCAGTGTTAGAGCCCTGATGGAGTGTGCCTTAGAGGTTCAGAAGGTGAGGAGTCTCTGAAACTCTTTAATAATTTCTGTATGAATGCAAACAAACCGTTCAGTCTTTAAGGAAGTGGTCTTCTCTTACAGGAATCCACATTAAAAAGTGTCTTGAGCGCCCTTTGGAACTTATCAGCACATTGCACTGAAAACAAAGCTGATATCTGTACTGTTCCTGGAGCTTTGGCGTTTTTAGTGAGCACTCTGACATACAGAAGCCAAACTAACACCCTTGCCATAATAGAAAGTGGTGGTGGCATCTTGAGAAACGTGTCAAGCCTAATTGCCACAAATGAGGAGCACAGGTAGAGTATGCTTTATAAAAGTTGCACACGCTCACAAATTTTGTATATGTCCATGTGGCAACAAACCTTTTCATCTTTGTTTATTTCAGGCAAATATTAAGGGAAAACAGCTGTCTTCAAACTCTTCTTCAGCACCTTAAATCACACAGTCTGACGATAGTGAGCAATGCCTGTGGGACACTGTGGAACCTCTCTGCTCGGAATGCAAAAGATCAAGAGGCATTATGGGATATGGGTGCAGTCAGCATGCTGAAGAACCTCATTCACTCCAAGCACAAGATGATAGCTATGGGAAGTGCTGCTGCTTTGAGAAACCTCATGGCGAATCGGCCGGCTAAGTATAAGGATGCCAACATCATGTCTCCTGGATCCAGTCTACCGTCTCTGCATGTAAGAAAACAGAAAGCACTAATTGAAGAACTAGATGCACAGCACCTCTCTGAAACCTTTGATAACATTGACAACTTGAGCCCGAAAGCCTCCCATCGGGCCAAGCCAAGACATAAGCATAACGTCTACGGCGATTATGATGGTGTCTGTCGATCAGATGGCTATAACCCCAATGGAGTTGGTGTTCGATCACCTTATATGAACACCCCAGTTCTCTCAAGCCCATCATCTCGTGACAACAGAGGAAATGGGGAAAGCATCCGAGCTGAGAGGGACAGAAGTCTAGATCGAGAGCGAAGGGGTTTCCATTCCGATGCGGAGGCTGCCAAGCGAATGGTGCAGATTCCCACAACTGTAGCTCAAATTGGGCTAGTTATAGAGGAAGTGCAGAGCATGCACTTAAGTATGGATGATAGAACCGCAGGATCCACACCAGTCCCTCACGTTGTGAAAGACGACATGATCCGACGCCAAACTGCTGTTCATGGTCACCAAAATATGTACAGCTACAGCAAAACTGACCCTTCGGGCAGACCGTGCCCAATGCCCAAACTGGAGTACAGAGCTTCTAATGACAGTCTGAACAGTGTCAACAGCACTGATGGCTATGGAAAGAGAGGTCAAATGAAGCCCTCAGTGGATTCCTATTCAGAAGATGATGAAGGCAAATGCTGTGTCTACAGAAAATATCCTGCAGATCTTGCCCATAAAATACACAATGCGAATCACATGGAAGATGACAATGGAGATCTGGATACACCTATTAACTACAGTTTGAAGTATTCTGATGAACAGCTCAACTCCGGTCGACAAAGCCCAAGCCAGAATGAAAGGTGGGCAAGGCCTAAGCTCCTTGATGATGAAATGAAACGGCCAGATCATAAACCACAGAGATCGCAAAGCCCAGGATACCCCATGTATACTGAAGCCAGCAGTGACAGAGAAGATAAACAAAAAAAGTACCAGCCCAGGTTTGTTCAACAGGACCTGCCTGGATTTAGGTCAAAGGGCTCAAATGAACAAATTAACACTGGGTCAAGTCATGGACTTAACAAAAAGATCTCTCAGACTATCTGCACTGTTGATGAATATGCTGACGACAAACCAACAAACTACAGCGAGTGTTATTCAGAAGAAGAGCAGCTTGATGAGCAAACTCCAAATTACAGCATGAAATACAATGAGGATCATCATGTAGAACAGCCTATTGATTACAGTTTGAAGTACTCTGAGGCGTCCTCCAAAAAGGCCATGTTTAGACATTCAAAGCCATCTTCTACCCAAGGTTCTGTCAAAGACCATTTAAGCCAAAATAGTTCCTCCTCTGTGGCATCTTTAAAGAACCAGGGTAGGCAAAAGCAGCTTCATCCTTCGTCTGCTCAAAGCAGAGCAGGACCAACAAGAGCAGTTCAGAAGAACCCAGCTTGCAAGGCTCCCACAATAAACCAAGAAACATTACAGACGTATTGTGTGGAGGACACGCCCATTTGTTTTTCACGTGGTAGCTCTTTATCATCATTGTCCTCAGAGGAAGATGAAATGGAGAGCTGCAAGCGTAATGTGAACTCGGCCAATAACTATCCAACTCTACCTATATCAGAAAAAGAATCCACTAGTAACATTGCATCTGACCAACGCACCTCTGAGAGCCAATCATCAGGCCATTATGTTCGCATCAAGCCTCCACGACATCACTTGGGACATGGAGATGCATCCAGGCATCACAAAACAGTAGAATTTTCATCAGGTGCCAAGTCACCATCCAAAAGTGGTGCCCAGACCCCCAAAAGTCCCCCTGAACATTATTTACAAGAGACTCCACTCATGTTCAGCAGATGTACGTCTGTCAGCTCCCTTGACAGTTTTGAGAGTCATTCCATTGTAAGTTCTGTGCAGAGTGAGCCATGCAGTGGGATGGTAAGTGGGATTATCAGTCCGAGTGATCTACCTGATAGCCCAGGACAAACAATGCCACCAAGTCGCAGCAAGACACCACCACCTCCACCACCACGATCCACATCAGTGAAACAAAAAGTTACTGTGCCACCCCATTCTGAAAAACGTGATTTGGCTCCAAGACATGCAGTTGTAAGTGCTGCTGTACAGAAAGTGCAGGTTTTACCAGATAATGATACTCTTTTGCATTTTGCCACAGAAAGTACTCCAGATGGCTTCTCATGTGCTTCGAGTCTTAGTGCACTAAGTTTAGATGAGCCCTTTATTCAGAAAGATGTTGAGCTGAATATAATGCCCCCAGTTCATGAGGATGACCATTGTAGTGAAACAGAGCTTGAGAAAGAAGACATTCAAGAACCCAAGGTTCAAGAGAAACCACCATCAACAACTGAACCTGGAAAAGACATCTTGGATGACTCGGATGATGATGATGACATAGAGATTCTAGAGGCTTGTATTAACTCAGCAATGCCAACAAAATCATCAAGAAAACCGAAAAAGCAATCACCCTCAAGCACCTCTCGAGTACCACCACCCGTGACTCGCAAGCCAAGTCAGCTCCCGGTTTATAAATTGTTGCCACCACAAAACCGAGGACAGCAGCAGAAGTATGTTGCCCTCACACACTGTGAGGACATGCCCCGGGTGTACTGTATGGAGGGAACACCCATTAACTTTTCCACAGCAACGTCTCTCAGTGACCTCACAATTGATTCACCCCCAAATGAGTTGGCGGGTATTGAAAGTTCAGCTCCCCATGCAGAAACCTCTGGTCAAAGACGAGACACTCTGCCAGAGGGGAAAAGTACAGAGGCTAAAGATACAGGCTTATCACCTCCCATGCAGTATGCCCTGGCTGAGAACGAAGGAGACGATATACTTGCAGAGTGCATCAATTCGGCAATGCCCAAAGGCAAAATTCACAAGCCATTTAGAGTGCAAAAGATGCCTGAACAGGCTCAGCATCCATCCACCGCCACTGGCAACTTAGTTCAGCAAGATTTGGAAAAGAAAAAGCCAACTTCTCCTGTAAAACCTATGCCACAAAGCAGTGAGTACAGAGCAAGGATGCTCAAACGGCCAGAGGCTCCTAATAGCTTGTCAGAAGCTGCATCATATCCAGATAAAAACAAAGGAACAGAAAAGCAAGAGCCCAAAGTTGTCACAAGAGAGCTTGCTGATAAGCCTGCTAATCCCGAGGTGAGAACGCGACCTGGGTTTGCCTTTGATTCTCCGCAACATTACACACCAATTGAGGGCACACCTTATTGCTTCTCTCGCAATGATTCACTGAGTTCGCTTGACTTTGAGGATGATGATCTTGACTTGTCTAAAGAAAAAGCTGAGCTGCGAAAAGATAAAGAGCAAAGAAAAGTTACCCCTTTGAAGTGCAGTGTAGAACAGCCAGTTAACACCAACAGAGTATTGGCATTTCAGACGGGTCCTACAAAACCCCTTCAAAAACCAGGAGGTTTTCCACAAGCACCCAAAGAAAATACAGTTGCAGTGTGCGATGAGAAGCAGAAGTTTTCCATTGAAGACACACCTGTATGTTTTTCAAGAAACTCATCCCTTAGCTCATTAAGTGACATTGACCAAGAAAACAACAACAAAGATTGCTCACACAAAGACGATGCAACTCAGATGGAAGTGCCCAGGCCACAAGCCTCCGGTTATGCACCAAAGGCCTTTCATGTTGAGGACACCCCTGTATGCTTCTCTAGAAATAGTTCCCTTAGCTCTCTCAGTATTGATTCTGAAGATGACCTTCTCCAAGAATGCATCAGTTCTGCAATGCCAAAGAAAAAGAAACAGCCACCAAGAAGTAAGACTGAGGAAACAGGGGTTAAGGAAGAAAAGAGTGCGTTGGCTGATGGTATTTTAGCAGAGGAACCAGATCTTATATTAGATCTCACAGACACACACAGCCCTATTTCAGAGCAAGCCTTATCACCAGACTCTGAATCATTTGATTGGAAAGCCATTCAAGAGGGTGCCAATTCTATAGTTAGCAGTCTTCATCAGGCTGCAGCGAGTCTCTCCAGACAAGGTTCCTCTGATTCAGACTCTGTTCTGTCTCTCAAATCGGGCATTTCCATTGGATCACCCTTCCACCTTCCTTTAAATCAGGAAGACAATAAGCCTGCTACAAATAAAGGGCCAAGAATACTAAAACCTGGTGAGAAAAGCACTTTAGAGTCCAAAAAGAAAGAGGAAGAAACTAAGAGCATGAAAGGAGGAAAGAAAGTGTATAAAAGTCTAATCACAGGAAAGCCCCGACCCAGTCTTGAAGAGCATGTCCTCTCAGCACAGACAAGCTCAAGCTCCTGTGATCTCCAGAGGGAGGACAATGGTTCATGTTCCTGGTGTGAGGAGCAGCTCTCCTAGCACCAGTCCGGTACCGAAAAAGCCCCCTCCACGTGGCCAAATGTCAAAACCATCCTCCCAAGCACCTGGTCCTGGAAACGCTCCCAGAACCTTGAAAATCCCAGCATGTTCTGAACCTAGTCCTGCCAGGGACCCAGCATCATCTCAAGGAGGGTCAAGTAAAGGTTCCTCTCGATCTGGGTCTAGAGACTCTACACCTTCTAGACCAGTTCAGCAATCTCTAACAAGGCCCATGCAGTCCCCTGGTCGTGCCTCAGTTTCACCTGGTAGGAATGGTTTGAGCCCATCCAACAAGTTATCTCAGCTGCCTCGCACTGCCTCCCCCAGTGCTACTTCAACAAAATCTTCTGGATCCGGACGCATGGCTTACACTTCTCCAGGGAGGCAACTGGGCCAGCAAACACCAACGAAGCAGAGTGGTTTGCCAAGAAGTACCAGTGGAATTCCTAGAAGTGAATCTGCTTCGAAAATTCTAAGCCAGTGTGGAGCCTCAGGTCCTTCAAAGAAGGCAGAGTTATCCAGAATGTCATCTACCAAATCCAGTGGGAGTGAGTCTGACCGATCCGAGAAGCCCGGACTTGTTCGTCAGTCAACATTTATCAAAGAAGCCCCTAGTCCAACACTAAAAAGGAAATTAGAGGAGTCTGCATCTTTCGAGTCCTTGTCTCCTTCATCTACTAGCCAGTCACAGACTCCAGTATCTAGTCCATCCTTACCGGATATGTCACTTAGTCTACCCTACCAGGGAAGTGGTTGGAGAAAGTCTCCTCATGGTCAGAACACTGCAGAGAATGGTGATTCTAAGTCACTCCGAAGGCATGACATCTCCCGATCCCATTCAGAAAGCCCTTCCAGGCTCCCAATCAACAGGACGGGGACATGGAAAAGGGAGCACAGCAAACATTCATCATCTCTCCCAAGAGTAGGCACTTGGAAAAGAACCGGCAGCAGCTCTTCCATTCTTTCTGCTTCGTCTGAGTCCAGTGAAAAGGGTAGAAGCGAGGATGAGCGGCAACCCGTTAATCCTCCTCAAAAACCAGGCAAAGAGGGGGGCCTGGAACGCAAAGGAACATGGAGGAAAATTAAAGAGAGCGAAAGCTCATATGCACCTATGACCTTAGACTTACCAGATCCAACTGGTGATGCTGCTCATTCATTGGTTGCTGCTATGTCCAAGACAGAAGATGTCTGGGTGAGAATTGAAGACTGTCCCATAAACAATCCAAGGTCTAGTAAATCACCCACAGCAAACACACCTCCCGTTATCGACAGCCAATCAAGCAAAGGGCTACCTTGTGAAAGGGACTCAAGCGAATCGCACTCAAAACAGCTATTAGCAAGAGAGAATGCAGCTATGGGCCACCTGGGTTCAGAAACAAATCTAAATTTACTCAGGAGTAGCGAGTCTCTCGATAAAAAAGTTGCCGATGTCAAGCCCGCTCCAAGTAACCCAAACATTGGCACAGAGGTCCATGAATTCCCAGTTGCTGAACGCACACCGTTTAGCTCAACTAACTCTAGCAAACACAGCTCCCCTAGTGGTGCTGTGGCTGCTAGGGTAAGTCCTTTTAATTACACACCAAGCCCCAGAAAGAGTATTGCCGATGACACAACTCCAAGACCATCCCAGATCCCAACACCTATTACAAGCAATGCAAAAAAGAGAGACACTAAAGGAGACACGACTGAAAGTGGGTCTTACATTGTCACTTCTGTCTAAGTTTGGACTTGCTCATAAACCTTTATGGCAACAGCCAGAAAACCTATTACACAATCTGGCCTTGTTTATAATTTGCTTTGTGTTTTTGTGGAGAAACCTCTGTCGAGGCCACTTTCTTAGAACTTGTTGTTGCACCCTGTATTAAGAAACGTATTCTTGCTGGTTGATTGCTGTTTAAGCAAACGTCGGTTTCAAATCCAGAGAGGCAGCAGTAGGGAGGCGAAGATGTTTGACAATTTGTACTGTACAGATTTGATTATGTATATATTTAATTTAACCACACAACAGATTCCTGTATTTACCTTGACTTGACAAGAATATTGACTAATGGTGGACTATTTGGGATGCTGTTCAATTCTGGTGGAATTCAATACTAATGCAGTTTTTTTTAGAACAAACTGTAAACCTGTATTAATTCAAATGTTCAACTCATTCTTACTGTTGCATATTGTATGTTACATAATGAATTTTCTCCTTGCATGAACCGATTCAGTGGTATAGTATTTCCTATAAAGATAAACATTTCTGTGGACATATGACCTGTACTGATAGCTGTAGTGTAACATTGTACACTTTTGTGTGTACGCTATTGAAAACAAGAAATAATCCTCAAAACTGTTGAATGATGTTGATGGTTGACATAGATTATATAAAAAAACATAGTTCCATTGCTCTGCTGTTTGTGTATAGTTGTTGCCAGATGAGGCGGGTGTCTTTTCAAAGAAAAACAATAGTCTTGGAAGGACTGAAGTAATGTTTGATAATTAAATTATTCCTGTAGGTTTTGGTGTTGGTACCTTTTTAAAAGCTCATTTGCTTCCCCTTTTATTTAATACTTAAGCACATAATTAGATTAAACTGTTTTGTCAAAACCATGGAGTAAATCCCATTTTATTATTAAGTTTTTTATTTTTCTCATGCAATAAAGTGGGCAAATCAATGTTTACAAAATATTTCCAATAAAAAATATTAAATTACTAAAATTGTATGATTTTTGTGACTGTGGCGTTTTTTTATAGACATCTTATGAATCTGTTAATCTGGAAAAAAAAAAAGTTATTGTTTTTCTTAAGCAAAAAAAAAAAAAAGTAATTCCAATAAATTATGTAATCTCATATTTTGGGGGATTTTTTTCTCTTTCCAGGAAAAAGAGTAAAAAACGAGAGACTTAGACTTATCTAAATTGAGTTCAAGAATTTTAAACTCCTGTGTTATTTAATGTAAACCAATTACTCATCCAATTTGGTTAGGCAAATAAATATCTAAATTCCTTCATGATTCACATGAAGTCAGCTCTCAAGAATGCAGTACTCTCCAACAGCCATGATTGTAATCAGCCATCATTTTGTAAATGCTTGTAGACACGTTATGATGCTACTGCCATATATAGTACATTTAGTACAAAGTTCATTTGAGTGCTGTCTGGTGGTGAATAGCAATGATAAGCAGTCAAATGGGCACTGGTCATGCTACTTTTGCACTTGTACCAAGTTGTGGATAAACACAGCTTATTTGTGCTTCTCCAGTTGTGGTTGTGGTCTCACAGAATGTGAGAGATTGCATGATCAAAAGTTTTCTCAGAATTCCTTCAGTTTGTGCTACAAGAACAGCATTCTAGATCGAATACTAAAAATGATATTTTGTACACAAGGAAATGTATTCATGCAATCACCCTAAACGTTTTTTTTGTTAGTGGTTTCATCAAATCAGTAGGACTTCCTCCGATTTCCTGTGGGGGTTCCGCCTTAAAGGGACAAGCGGGGTAAGTATCGCCAGTTACTACAGAGCAGCTGGTGAGGTGAGTACAAGACATTTATATCCGATCTATAACCTCACGTACGATTCAAACCATGTAAACATTCACTTAAGTAACTGCATAGCAGATACATTTAAATATTTAATTAAATATAAAATGTATAGTTTAAGAATATTTAATTATTTACCTCAAAAAAAGGCTAAAAGCATCTGCAAAATGAATTGAATGAGACCGATAATACTGTATGTGATACATTTACAGGATAAACAGAGTGCTTTGCACAGCAGCGACTCGAGCAAAATGAACCAGACGTTTACAGATGATTACATCAATAATGAATCCTCAAGTGGATATGATTGTCCATGGTGTTTTAATGAAAGTGAGACAGACCCTGTGTCTCCAGAGGTGAAAGAGTCCATGAGGACACTTTCTCTGGTCATCTACTGCCTGACGTTTCTCCTCGGAGTTCCCGGAAACATGTTTGTTGTGTACATCGCTGGATTGAAGATGAAGAGGACTGTTAATACAATATGGTTTCTCAGTCTAGCAACTGCAGACCTCCTGTGCTGCCTTTCCATACCGTTCAGTGTGGCAGAGATCCTCCTTGAGCATCACTGGCCGTATGGATCCGTCATGTGCAAGATTCTCCCCTCTGTTATAGTCATCAACATGTTTGCCAGTGTTTTCACACTGAACTTGATTAGTCTGGATCGGTTTGCTCAGGTGATTACACCGGTTTGGGCTCAAAATCATCGTAATTTGTTGCTTGCACGACTGTCCAGTGCAGCGGCCTGGGTCTTGGCTTTGGCGCTCAGTTTGCCCTTTATGTTATTAAGACAAACATACACAGATGAGGATTTAAACCTCACGCTTTGCACTTTTCATGCTGATGAAGAAGGTGATTCAAACCGTGCAACATCTGGAAGGTTAAGCGTCATCAGATTTGTGTTTGGTTTTTTGGTTCCTCTCATATGCATCACAACGTGTTACGGATTCATCGCACGCAAGTTAAGCAGGAGTAATTTTCACTCTGGACGAGCGTTTCGCATCATGTTGGCTGTAATCGTGTCCTTTTTTCTCTGCTGGTTGCCATATCACATAGTAGATTTAATAGTAATGTACGGAGAGAAATCAAGTTCCTCTGTGGCTTTCGTAGTGGATCAGTTGGCCATCTCTTTGGCATATGTCAACAGCTGTCTGAACCCCATTCTGTATGTTTTCATGGGGCAGGATTTCAAACGTAAGGTTACACTTTCTCTAAGACGTGTTTTTGAAAGAGCTTTCTCTGAGGAGGGAACACAAGCTTCACGATCCACACAGTCACAACAAATGAACTCACTGTAGTGAAGATATCAACTCATTTATATGGAGTTCAGTTCATTTTCATTTTTCTATGCCACTCCTATATGCACTTTCAAACAAGACTTGTTCTACTTGCTTTAATATTTAATTATTTTTTTTTTGCATTATTCTCAGAGTAAGAGTAACTTGTAAACTATCTTGACAGAAATATGTATTTAAAAAACTGAAACTTAAGATATGCAAATCAGCTTACTTTAGCACTTTTTTAATAGGAAGTGTCCATTCTGGTTTCTTCTTTGTCAGGAAGTTTTGAAATGTATTAAGTGCATCTAAAATTATCTGTTCTAAAACTTCTGCAATAAAACATAGATATGATATTGTTGTATGTTACAATAAGCAATTCCTAAGCATTAAGCAATATTCATTTATTTGTTGCATTTTGTACTGATTTTTATTAGAATTAACGGGTTTTGTGAACTAGATCATGACAAAGCGGTTTCTTGTGTACCGAAAGCTCAAAAGCATTGCATTCTTTAATACTGATGCTATATTTAGGCAGATGCTATAAGTTTTGAGGAAGTTAATGGTGTCTTTTAATGAGATGTGATCTACAGGCTGAACACTCTTCGTGATTAAAAATAAAATGTTAAATTGAATATGTACATGGATATATTGTCTTGAATAGCCTACAATAGACTAGCCTACATACTGCTACTAATGCTATACTGTTACTGAGTGTGTGTTCAATGTCAATTCAGATTTATGATATTGTCTTCAATCATTTTATAGTTTTGCTATAATATTGCTTTCACTTTACCATTGTTTCGTGATCCTTAAAAATTCAGAATGACATTTAACTTGGACAAAAATGTATTCATTATTATATTTGGGCTTTATGGAATACTTGATTTTGATTAGTCTGAGGTGTCATTCTTTGGCCAAATATTTAACAAGGCCAAACTGTATGCTATAACTGATAGTTGTCTCAGTCAAATGTCTTATTTTCATACACAGCCTTTCAAATGTCTCTCATACACTCATCGGCCTGTTCAATTGCTTGGTAACACAAATAGCTAATCAGCCAATCACATGGCAGCAACTCAATGCATTTAGGCATCACACTTGCTGAAGTTCAAACCGAGCATCAGAATGGGGAAGAAAGGGGATTTAAGTGACTGAACGTGGAAGCCAACATGATCTAGGTCTCACTTGAAGCGCTTTTTAAAACCTGTTCATGCTGTGGTCATCTTGTGGTCATAAAAATGAACAACGCCTTCCAAAGTGCTGTGATTCTTTACAGCTGCTGGTTTCACATCTGGACTGATTCCATGCCATTGTCAAAGTCATTCAATTGTGTCGGTGTACTGCCACAATAAATCAAACATAAACTCATGAATTAAATCTGTGATCTGTCAATGACTCTGCCTCAGTCTTTAGACTGTTATTTCATGGTCAAAGTTCATTTGAACCTAGGATAAAAAGAAAATGATGCTAACGCATGTAAAGGAAACGGCGCTGATTCGTCTGAAGCAGATACTGAAGCAGTCACAGGTGAATGAAGCGGATCCATACAAAAGAACGCTGGTAGGAAATGTTCTACGATTACAACCAAGATATGCAGAATACCATCTCTGAACACACAACAAACCCTTTAGCACAGCGTCTGGGTCAGGAAAGAAAAAGGTTCCAGGGCGCCCCAAGGGAGTGGGTCTCACAAACATTCATGGTAGGGTCAGAATTTCACATGAAAGCATGGATCCATCCTGCCTTGTCTCAACGGTTCAAATGGTGTGGTATTGGCACACTTTTGGCTTAGCACCAATTGAGCAGTTTCACAGCCTACCTGCTGGTCCATCCCTTTATGACTACAGTGTACCCATCTTCTGATGCAGGATAATGCACCATGGCTCAAATCATCTCAGACTGGTTTCTTGAACATGACAATGAGTTCACTTTACTCAAATGGCCTCCACAAGATAGAGCACCTGGAACGGGAGATTCACATCATGGATGTATCTGCAGCAACTGCGTGATGCTATCATTCAATATGGACCAAAATCTCTGAGGAATGTTTCCAACACCTTGTTGAATCTATGCCATGAAGAATTAAGACAGTTCTGAAGGCAAAAGGGTCCAACCCGGTACTAGTAAGGTGTACCTAATAAAGTGGCCAGTGAGTGTATATCACTCCACACTCTCTGTTCTCACATAATAAAACTAGGCTATTTAAACCCAAATCATATTTTATGTCATTTCATTTTGTTAGTTTATTTGAAAGTAGAGTTACCCTTTTGGTATTTTGGAAAAAATGACAGATTGACTTTACATTGTCTCTTATTTCTTAAATAAAATACCTACTTTCACTTTAATGTCTGTTGTATTAATAGTAGCCTAGTTTCCTCTACAAACAAGTGAAGCTTGAATTGAGCTTAAACGATCCTTATGAAAATTAACCATGATTTGTGTTGATTGATTGCCATTTGTATAATGACAGTTTTACCACAAATACCATGGTTAATCTATGGTTGTTGTAGCAAATGCATTAATTTGTGGTTACCATGCGGTTTAAACAATAAAAGGAAACCCTGTACTATTATTTTTTCTGCGCATAGGTAACCTAACTTAATGTTGTTGTTAATTATGTAATTTATTGATTTTTTCCTCAAGCATTTGTCTCACCCATAGACTTTAAATAACATGGACATAGTGTCCGTGATGTCACCCGTAGGTTTCTGAAGAGCATTTTTGAAGCTCAAAGTGGGTGGAGACAGCCGTTGCCATCTTGGCTCGCGTCACTTCCGGATAATCGAAAGTGGGAAAAAAGGCGGGATGTGGGTGGAGCTGGTTGCTGAAACCACGCCCACCAAGCGCGATAGTGGTAACAGCAGCGGCAATCCACCTGTCACTCAAGTGGCCACGCCCTTAATTATGCAGAATTTAATGTTTAATATAATTTAAACGGATGAGTTATAAATAAATTCACCTCCCTCACAGTTGTCATGAAGGGCAAAATTAGCTAGATCAAAATCATTTTTTGCAACAGGCTGTAAACATGTTTTTTTCTGCTGTAAAGTTGGGCATTTTAACATGGGGAGTCTATGGTATTGACTCCCTTTTGCAGCCAGCCTCCAGCGGCCAGTCGATGAATTGCAGTTTTAGTCACTTCCGTGTTGCTTCACGAGAGAGAGCGGGAGGTTGCCGCCTGGTCTCACTCGGGTGTGTCTCACTCGTCCTTCAAAGTGAAGCTGCGGGCTCTTTGATCGCCCCCTGGTGGCTGGCTGCAATACAGGTCATAAACCCCGCCCTCTCCATGTAAACGAATGGGACTTCAGTCAAAATAAAAAAATAGATTACACTTCCAATACAATTTTCAGAAATATGGTTTTGGTCATTTAAGGTATGTTATCACGCTGATATATGTTCAATTGTTCATTTTTGTGATAAGTTTGATTTTAGCTAGTAATTTGATGCTATAAAAACGGGGCGTGTCATTATGGTTGATTGGGTCTGCGGGAGTTTGGGAGGGAGTTTGATTCCGCGGATCCACCTCACGACACTACTGCGCAGACTCTGGCTCTTAACGAATCTCTACTGCGCAGACTCTGCTCCAAATTACGTAATTTACTCAAGATGGCAGCAGCCATACTGAGATGTATTCACTTCACTTTTCTATAGTGGAATGAAGCGGAGACGCGTCATCCATCTTTTTTACAGTCTATGGTCTCAGTTAAGAAATTTGCGCCATTCTTGTCAAGAGTCTGTGCACCCGAGATCGGCCACGCAAAAAAGCTAAAATTGTGAAAGACTTTGACACAGCGTTTTACGAATAAATGCACAAAAGTCTTATGTTGACTAATTATCTTTTTTACAAAACAAAAAGAACTTCATATGACGACATTTTGGATTTAGAGCTTTCAATTTCACCATTCACCAAATGATAAGTAGTTTGCGTCACTGCATTCGACATGAGACTTTAAAAGATCGGAAGCCAAACTAAGCAGTTTTTTTAATGCATGTTTTGCTGACTCTTTTTCAGAAGTAAACCCTTATCTCAGTAATTTCCAGTTTAAACATGTTCCTCTTTTTACTACATAGGAGGGTGTTACTGCTCTCTCAGCAGTAATTATTTAGTTGATTCACAATGTGTTTTAATCAACCTGCAAGTCACCATTTCTTTTAAATTAATTTTAATCACAATTTTGCCGTCTCTAGTTAATTTAAATTGTCCTGCAGTATAAACCCACCAACAACAGTTTTCATTTAGGCTAATATGAGCTCATAAATACATAATATATGCTATGTAAAGGATTTCCCAGATGCGTCCTAGCCAGGATTTCTATTGCTTTGATTCAAAGTACCTCGAGAGCGTTCGAAAACAAGGAACCGATATCATACACCCATCCATCTGCACACGCAAACAAAGCCAAATCAAAATAGCACGTATGGTCACCCTATATTAGATGGGGTTTTGCATGTCAGATCCAAAACTAAAACTATGCAAAAATAGTTTGAGAGACGGTGGACTTGATTGTCATCATTGTTTTATATTGTGACAAATTGACCTGATCCATTGTTCTAGCCTACCGTAACACAAGTTTGTTACCTAGCATTTAAAAATAACATTGCTTTTCAGTGACTACTTTGTACAAATCTCATTAAGATTTGTAATATCTACTCAATGTGACACATGCTGCTCTACCATACACTCACTACCAGAAGTCAGTAGGGGCGCAACTGCACATTTGCTGAGGGGTATGCAAGATTTTGGGTGCGTACGTCTCCTCGGACTCTGACGTGGCGCAAAGCACTTTTCCACGTCAAAGACCGTTTTTATAAATGAAATGAATGAGGCCCAAGATATTGTGAATTACATTGCAAATTGGGCAATGGTATTGGTTTGTCTTGCAGAAAGTGCAGGGAAAGATGGAGAGCCACATCTTTAGGATGACATCAGAAGAGAGGAGTTAGATGGAGAATGCAGAGATGCAACAGAGGAGGAAGCAGAGGAAATACCTTACCCAGAGGACCCATCAGACTGGCCTGCACCCCATCAAATTACTGACAAGCAAAACATGACTGAGACAGGACCTTTGAAATGTCCTGATGGGCCATATCCTAGATCCGAGGCGAATAACAGGCAATTTTCAAAAGCCTTCTGTTATCGCTTATTATCAAATGGAGAGAGAATTGAGCGAGACTGGTTGTTGTATTCCAAGAAAGTTTCATGAAATAAGTAACTATCATACAGATGCTTACCTTTCAAGGTTTTCAAGGTTCAAGGTTTTTTTTTATTCGTCACATACACAATTATACAGAATATAACCAGCAGTGAAATGTAAGTCAGGTCCGCTCCATGGACAGTGCAATTATATGTAACATAAACACAAGAGAATATACATAAATATAGATATGAAAAGAAATGAAGTAAAAAATTTAAGATAACAATAAAAAATTAAAAAGAATAAAATGTGCAGGGCAGTACACTGTACACTTAATAAATAGTGATATAGCAGGAATGTGCAAGAAGAATGTGCAAGCAGGTTGTACAGGGTATTTACATCAGCAATCACGAATGGTAGAGAATAATTCATATCTTACTGATTATTAATTGATTATTAAATGGAGTCATGCTGATGTAATGAGACTGAGTTTGAGTTTAGGAGCCTGATGGCCTGGGGGAAGAAGCTCCTCCTCAGTCTCTCAGTTTTTGCCATCATGCTCCGGAAGCGCTTGCCAGATGGCAGTAAAATGAAAAGAGATGGTTACCAGGGTGATTTGAGTCCTTGATGATTTTAGCAGCTCTGCTTTTGCAGCGTTTGAGGTAGATGTCCTGCAGAGAGGGGAGAGCAGACCCTGAGATGCGCTCAGCTAAGCGTACAACTCTCTGCAGGGCTTTGGAGTCCTGATTGGAGCCGTTTCCATACCACACTGAGATGCACTGAGTCAGTACACTTTCTAAGGCCCCTGAATAGAAAGTTTTCAGGATAGCTGGTGAGACCCTGAATTTCCTCAGCTGTCGCAGATGGTACAGTCTTTGCCTGGCTTTCTTGACCTGTGTTTGAATGTGTGCAGTCCAAGTCAGGTCCTCTGAGATGTTTACACCGAGGTACTTGAAGCTGCTCACCCTCTCCACAGGGGTCCCACTGATCATAAGAGGAGTGTAGGGCCGCTGCTGTCTCTTCTTGAAGTCCACGGTCAGCTCTTTAGTTTTGCTCACATTCAGAGAGAGACAGTTGTCCTGGCACCATGATGTAAGTCTTTCTACCTCATCCAACTTTCATGGAAATAATTGGCAACTCACTTGCAGTTATGGAAGACAATTGAAGTGAATTGCAAGAGAGAAGCATCTTCCAAACAGGAGCAGCTCTTATAATAAGATATGTCCACTCAGATGAAAGGAAAAAACAAGTGTACAGGAATCATTTGCTGGCTTCGCTGCTGTGAAGGTCACAACTGGTCAGGGCCTAGCAGAGAAACTGATTGAAGTGATTGAGAAGAGTTTAGGATTGGAGGAGGATTCAGAAAGGCATCCAAGCTTTAATCCTGGAGAAAAAACCTAGAGACAATATTCATTCCTTGCTGCAGCCACAGCCTCAGCCTCAATCTCCTTTTATGTGATGGAGCATCTTCAAACAGAAAATGTTTAACTTTCTTTGGCCCTCTTCAGAGATTGTATACAAACTTATCCTCGTCTGTCAAGAGATGGGACATTCTGAAATAATTGATGGAAATTACACTGAAGCCACTGAGTGACACCAGGTGGGAGGCAAAACTAGATTCTGTTAAAGCCTTGCACTTTCAGCTTGGAGGAGCTCATTTTAGGTGTAGCTGTTCAATGTAATTGTTGACACAGCTATCCAATAACTTAGTGACAGGTTTAAAAATATTGGCCATGTCTCTGACAGATTTAGTTTTGTAATCAAGATGGAAACCATGACAAAAGAAGAACTGGAGGAATCTGCACTGAGCACTTACAACAAGTGACATCTCAAGAGAAATCATTCAGGAAATCTACCCTGAAAAATGCCGGAAATGTTGTATGACAAGCACTTCCTGTGACTTTTTGCCTCTTTATAATGTATCGCTTATTGTATTCCTCAATTGTAAGTCGGATCTGCTAAAATGAATAAATGTACCCTGCAAGCCGAATTCTCAAAGGGCATAAAAAACCATTGACAAGCTAAACTTTATTTTGGAGGAAAATCTAGACTAAAAATCTAGTGTCATGTGACAACAGTAGCCTTAAGAGTGTTTTTAACATGCCACTAACCATTACCTCTGCTGAAAGATCCTTTAGCCTACTGAAACTCATTAAAATCCCCCCAAACCACACACATAGACATGCTACAAATAAAAGAAATCCACAGGCAAGTGATATGGCCTTTGGAGTCAATCCAACTTTATCATAAGCATGTAAAATATAGGTATGTGATGGTGCAACAAAAATATTTCCATCTGTAACTGACGCATAAATGTAATCATCTAAACACTTTTCAAAATGCTATAAAGTGTATTAAATTACACCCCTGGACATAACGAGCTGAGAGGATGAGGCAAGCGCCCAATAACCAGGTTGTGCTTGGTGGTGAGAACCACAGTTAACATTTTTAACAAACAATGAAAATGTTGTTGATAAAATTGATATAATTTAATTTTACTCATTTCTTAACAAATGTCATTTTTCAAATATTTTCAAAGCTTTATTAAAGACAATTTTCAAAGACTTGTTTTGGCACAATGGCGCGCCCCTATGCACTGCATATACCGCATACCCCATATTTGCACCCCTATAATGCGCATGTGCATCAACTTTCATCCCTCAAGTAGCTTTCTAACCAAGTCAAATCATTACCCACAATGACACAACGAGAAATGTTTATTAGTTTTGAAAATGGCAGCAAAGGTTTGTATGAAAGAATTTAAAAATATTAGTGTTAGAAAATCTCCCACTGACACACATTGTTAAAAAACATTTTAAATTCAAACTTCCAAAAATGTTGAGATAATGAATTTCTTATTTCAAAATGAAACTGCTTTCACAATCCACAATATAACCACAAAATGAATGGCTGATTTCAGTTGGCAACGTTTTTGCAACAAAGTAAAGCACTGTGGTTGTCTAGGCTATATTCTTGTGTTTATTTGCATATTGAATTTCTATTTCTTACATGTAATAGATGTATGTATTTGGCAAACACTTTTATCCAAAGCAATTTACATTGCATTCGAGCTATAGGCCTACATTTAAAAAAAAAAGAAAATTCATGCATTCCCTGGAAATCGAACCTGCGAGTCTCATCATGAAGACTTAACCATCTTTACGTAGAGCTGACGATGATGTTTCCCGACTCAACTGAGTGTTGGTGAAACCTCTTACATGAAGTGTTCAGAAGTATTTAACATGAGAGAGGAAAAAAACATTCTTCACTAGAACATCCTGTGAACTGGACAACCGTGAATCTTTACAGACACATGTGAGTTATGATTATTTATATAGTTATTTTACTGTTTGTAAAAAAAAATCATTTTTATATACTTTCTACTAAAAGTAGCATTTAATAGTTGCACATTTGTATCATAATTCAAACTTGCCTGCAATAGTAATGCAATAATCAGATATTTATAAATAACACATCTGACATCATTTTAAATATGTCTTATAACATAACATTGACATTATGTGATTTTAGCAGGATAAACCGGACACTTCAGTAATAGAAAATGACCCAGACGGACTTTACAAGTGGAGATGATTTTCAGTGTTCTCTGGTCTTCTTCTACTTGACCTTGATCCTCGGCGTTCCTGGAAATGCATTTGTTGTGTATGTTGTAGTATTGAAGATGAAGAGGACTGTTAATACACAAAGATGGCACAAAGATCTCATCTTGATCACTGTCCGTATGGACTCAGGTGATCACACCGGTTTGGGCTCAAAATCATCGCAGCCTGTTCATCGCACGACTGTCCTGCAGTAGCCTGGATTCTGGCTTCAGTTCTTAGTCTGCCTTTTATGATATTAAGAGAGATTTACACACACTGCCTGCATTTTCAACATGATAACAATTTTAAATTGTTTAGAAGGTTAAGCATTGTCAGATTTGTGTTTGGTTTTTTGGTTCCTCTCATATGCATCACAACGTGTTACGGATTCATCGCACGCAAGTTAAGCAGGAGTCATTTTCACTCTGGACGAGCGTTTCGCATCATGTTGGCTGTAATCGTGTCCTTTTTTCTCTGCTGGTTGCTCTATCACACAGTGCATTTGATATTAATATATAGAGAGAAATCAAGTTATTCTCTTTGGTGTATTCAACAGCTGTCTGAACCCCGTTCTGTATGTTTTTATGGGGCAGGATTTTAAGAGCAATGTTTAATTTTCTCTAAGATGTGTTTTTGAAAGGGTTTCTCTGAGGAGGGAACACAAGTGTCACGATCCACACAGTCACAACACATGCACTCACTGTAGAGAAGATATTAACTCATTTTTTCATTCATATCTAATGCAATGACGCGTGACTTACATATCCAAATACTTTTTGGGTCCACTGTAGTTTGATAACCAACATATTCAGTGTCTTTTCTGATTAGATATTTTCAGAAATCTGAAATATTCTCAGAATAATTTAAAATACTCTTGTCAAGTATCTTAACAAAAATGGTTGTTCTTTTAAAACTGAAACTTAATATGCAAAACAACATGGCACAAATAATTTATTTTGACACTTGTCCACTCTTTTGCTTTTGTTTCCTTTATTTCTTTTTTTGGCTGAGGAAGTTATGAAACTCATTTAGAGAGTTCCTTCTTTCTAAAAAATAAAAAAAAAACAAATCGTATTTCTTATTGATGTTCTCAGACATCTGCAATGAAACCGAGATACCATAAAGAAGGAACAGTGTTTTATTTTACAATGTTTTTGCTATTCTTAATTAGTAATGTCTTTTTGTGGGGTTTTTAGACAGATGCTGCACGTATTGAGGAAGTTAATGGTGTGTCCATTGGCAGGATGGGGTCTACTTATCTTGATGTGAATTGCAAAACCGAAATGCAGAATCTACAGTATACAAATATACAGTATTACTATATAATACTAATGTCTTGTGTGTGTAACATCAATGCAGATTGTAATGCTATTATGTATTATGCTCTTTATTGCTCTTTATTCAATAACTTAATAGTTTTGTTAAACTATAGATTTCCTATTCTATGTTTTTTATCCCACATATGACATGACTGCAGAACATAAAATAAACACTGCTGATCAAAAGTTTGGGATCAGTAAGATTTTTAATGATTTTTTAAAAGAAGTTTCTTCTGCTCATCAAGGCTGTATTTATTTGATCAAAAACAATATTATTGCAATTTAAAATAACAGTTTTCTATTTTAATATACTTTAAAATATAATTGATTTCTGTGATCAAAGCTGAATTTTCAGCATCATTACTCCAGTCTTCAGTGTATAATACACTGCTTTATAATCAATGTTGGAAACCGTTGTGCTGCTTCATATTTTGTTGGGGACTGTGATATATATATATATATAATTTTGTTTTTAGGATTCTTTGATTAATTAATTAAAAATAAATGTTGTTACAATATACAATGCTATTCAAAAGTTTGGGGTCAGTAAAGTTTTCTTTCTTTTTTTAAAATAAATTATTTTATTCAGGAGGGATATGTTAAATTAATAAATGTCATAGTAAAGACTTATATTGTTAGAAAATATGTATTTTTTGCGGTTCTTTTTAACTTTATATTCATCAAAGAATCAAAGCAAAAAGTGGTTCCAAAAAACAATATTAAGCAGCACAACAGTTTCAACACTCATGATTTCTGAAGGATCACGTGACACTGAAGACAAGAGTAATGATGCTGAAAATTAAGTGCAGCATCACAGACATCAATTATATTTTAATGTACATTAAATAGGAAACCAAAATTAGAAATTGAAATAAGATGTCACAATATTACATTTTTATCTGTATTTCTGATCGACTTTTGAGCGGAAGTATATTATCTCTGAACATTACAGAAGTGTATGTTTTAAGTTAGAATTACTGTCTCATGATCATTAAACATTCAAAGTCTTTTAATTTGGACAAAAGCATTAGCATATTTAAATTAGTATGCTATGTCTCTTGTATCACTCCACACTGTATCTTATCATACAGTAAAATAACTTCAACCCACGTCATCATTTAATGCATTCATTTCATAGTAGTTTTGTGTTGGTGTCCTGATGGCCTTTTTGGTATTTAGTTTGTGAAAATATTGACAGTCCCTTATTTTAGCAAATAATAGACCAGTGTTAATTTCGTCGACTAAAATGATGACGAAAAATATTCGCCAACTAACCTTTTTTCTGCAAATAAGATAAGACGTTGACGAGCTAAAATTAATATCTGATGATAAAAACTATGATGAAATTTATGCCGCGTCTTCGTTAATAAGAGACGAGACTAAAATGTTATTTGAGGACTACCATGGAATACTGATGCTTGATGAACTTTTGGTTGCTATAAGCTTTGAAAAAGCGTGTGATATTTCACTAATAATGTGATTTCTACACTGAATTCATGAAGAAAAATAAAAACATGTAATTTAAAGGTTGCATTTATGAATATAACAAAAATAGGTTTTATTTTACTCTCCCTTATCACAGTGATTTAGTCATTTTGCTGTTTTTCTACTTTAGCGTTATGGAGTTATGGTGTGATAACTCAAGAGCAAAGTGCATGATGTATAGACATTGTTTATACAAAATGCAAAAAGTTACATTTTATCATTATTGTAATGTTCATTGAACCTTCAGTTCACTTGTAATTAGATTTTTTTTATTTTAAATGAAGTGGCTAGATGGAGAAAAAGGAACAAAGACACGCACGTTTGGAGGAATCTCTAAGAAAACTGACCACTGCAGCAAAACTACTTCCTCCTTTTGATCATGACAGGAAAGTGACCTCTTGTTCAATTAAAGGACAGTTTACAAATACTTTACTGTAAATGAATGTTACATACATCAGTAGTTATATATTAAGATTGACACACATTTACTGGCAATAATTAGCAGTTAATAAGAAATTTTGTAACAAGTTCCTCTTTTTTCAGCAGAAACTCGTCAATTAAATGACAGATGACAGACTTAAAAGTTTGCATGCCAAATACATTATCATACATGCAATGTGAAAATGTTCTCTTATAACACTTTCTATACTGAAATGCTATAAAAGTGACCCTGATCACTTCTGTACACCTTTTGTAGTATACATAGTGTGAGTAGTTCATTCATATTCTGATTATTGAGTTTGATAAGGCCAATGTAAGTCTAAAATAATGAGAACTTGCGTGTGTTTGACTCATGTGCTGCAAAGGATTTATGACATCTCATAAATGATGGCAAAAAGAGCAAACTATTATTCTTAAAGAGGGAAATGTCGAACAGAAAGAGCGAGCAACCATGACAAATTATGAATATTGTCTTTCTCAGAAAAAGCATAAAGCATTAAAAGCTCCAACCGTAGATGTATGATTTTAACTTTTATTAAAAACAAGATTTTATTCTATGTAACCAATGAGCCTTATATGAAAGACGACTGCTGGAAGGCAGGATCACATTGAGTTTAATGGTGTATGTCTGCAACAGCGTCTTCCTCAAAGGCTGCATCAAAAAACGATTTAAGTTAAAGAACTAGACTTTCATACTGATATATAATGTCAGGCATGCTTATGAAGTGCATTAGAGAAGTGTTTTTGTTTTAACGCCGTCTAAACTCTTAAAATGCCTTGAATCCTCTGAGCTCTTCTAATTTGATGCTCTCTCATGCTCTCGATCACGTGCTGGTTCTGAAACTGAAGCCTCTGGACCCACTCCTCACGTAACCTGAAAGAAAACATGGAGTCTTTATGATAAACGTGATTTATTGCTGTATGCGCACGCACATGGACGTTACTGTAACACAGGAAATATCTGTGGCAAGCTGTCATTGATGCTACGAGTTATGAAGGTCATACACATACAAGATCCGGTTGCACTTTATTTACAGTACTTGTTCTTACATGTGCTTACAGTGTACTTACCCAAGAAAGTACTTTTAATATAAGGTAGCTACATGGGGTAGGTTCAGGGTTAGTACCTAGTTATTGTAATTACTACAATAAGTACATAGTATGTACATGAGGAACAGGACTGTACAATAAAGTGCTACCCCAAATCAGCAAATAGGTTTCATTTTTATGAACAGTTAAACATTTGCTAATTATTTTGCAATTTAATTACCATACAAAAGTTTGGAATAATTAAGATGTTTTTGAAACAAGTCTCTTCTGCTCACCAAGGCTTCATTTATTTGATCGAAAATACAGAAAAAAAACTGTAAAATTGTGAAATATTATTGTGATGTACTGTTTTCTATGAATATATGTTAAAATGTCATTTATTTCTGTGATCAAAGCTGAATTTTCAGTGTCACGTGATCCTTCTTTTTTTTTACTTCTTAAAATTTTTGTGGAAATGGAAGAATGTTTATTTCAAGTAGAAATAGTATATAACATTATAAATGTCTTTACGGTCATTTTTGATCAATTTAATGCATGCATGCTGAGAAAAATAGGAAGTTATGTTTTCAACATTTGTTTTCAGCATATTAGAATGATGTCTGATGTGAAGTGTGGATTTAATATTTATATTGATTAATTTTATCTATATTTTTATATTCATGTTTTATAATTCATTAAATTTATATAATTTATAAATAAATAAGTGAAAGTGCCGTTAGTCAGTGATTAAAATTACCTGGTTAATCTTTTGATCGTTTCGTAGAAATAAACACAATTTGATAATGCAATATTGCAGAATAGAATTAAATATTTTTAAATAGGCTGCATAATGATAAAACCATTTAAGTTAATTTTTTATTAGCTACTTCTATATAATCTACTTTGACACTACGGTAAATTCTGACTTGCGTTTAGCCCGGTTCAAAGTAGCTTCTCCAACATTGCTCAGATTTGGATCTGAGTATTAATAACCCCTTGGCTTTGCTTTGAAGCCTGTTGCGGTTCATCTGTATGAACAATGTACTCAGTACACACTTAGAAAGCATCCTCGTCACTTTCTACTGAAACACACACTCCTTTGATTTGAGCGAGGTCCAAAGCCTGGAGGTTTGCACCAGTGTATGTGCTCCTCCACATGACCTTCCTGAAGAACACACTAGAGGGCAGCAAAGACAAGCAATAGAAGCCTGTCTGGATTTACCCTTTAACCCCTGGACTCTCATCGGGATGCTTTTCATTTCCAAAAGATAGAACTGTTTGTGGATCCTAAACTAGGTCAGAAAAAAACAATCATGAGGTTCATTCCAGCAAGTTGGATTTTGTCACTCAAGGTCGTTTATCAAAATTATCTTTTCATTTCAGTTTATTCGACCTAATCTTTCTTTGCAATTACCGCCCTGGAAAATAAGCTCGAAAAGAGACAAATGGAAAGAAAAGCGACATGGATGAGGTTATTCTGCAGCAGCAGTTATCAAAGAAGAGATCTGACTCTCTGTGATAGACATATACACACTTGGATAAAGCGCTGTTCTTCATTCTCCAGTCTTCATTTCCCATCCTCTGAACGTGGCTTTCGATCTTCTCTTCCCAGTACTTCTTCATCCGTATTTCATCATGAACACGTGCCAAATTAATCATCTGAAACAATGAAAGCAGAACATCTCGGGGTGACGGATAGCTGTGCATCAGTGCTTGTGGTATTCCTCCCAACTATAATCAATCGTCATCTTTCATCGGAGCATGCAATTTCTGTTGATCCTTATTATACATGGACAAACCATTTTTTACTGGGAATGATTGTATTCCACGCAAACTAAGACAAACTGCACTTGACACATAATTCATAATCAAGATAAATGAGAACATTTCCAAGACACTCTGCATTAAATTTGAGATGTACATGCAGCACGATTTGACTTTCACTTCTGGGAAGCTCATAAACGGTTTGACTTTTTAACAATAACATGAAGAGCAAATGATGCACATTAGTATTTTCTGACAAGCACGGTCGCTTTTCTTCCTCAATGCAAATGACATTATCCAGTCTACAATCACAATTAGATGTTATTACAGTCAGTGCCAGTTAACCTCAGTATGATTCTATCATTGACAAGCTCTCAAATCCACTAGCTGCACAAATCCAAGTTAAGGTTATGGAATGTTGTGGGAACATTGTTTTGAAATGTTTTTAGAATGTTGAAATGTTCAGTTTTCTTTCATGAATAGAATGTTATTTAAAGTTACAAAAACATTTATACAACAATAGTTTTCCCCAAAATGCAAGGTTATTTCAACGTTTTTGTTGTTTTATTTTAAGATCATTGAATTGCCTAGTTTTCTTGTCATGGTTAGAGCATTATTTAAACGTTAAATATATATATATATTACCATTCCAGCTTTATTTTTACCCAAAATATCTTTATTTGATTATTATTATTTTTGATATTCCAAGAATGTTGAATTGTCCGGTTTCTTTGTCCTGATCAGAACATTATTTAAAGGTTACAAAAACGTTTCTAACTTTACTTTCACCCAAATTGTACGTTTTCCAAAATATAACATTATTTGAGTTTTCATGTTTAATATGCTAAGAATGTTTTCTCATTGTGATAATACTATATTTAAAGGTTACAAAAACTTCAACATTCTAGTAAATTTGTCTTTTATTTATTTGAAAGTTGAATTGTCCAGTTTCCTTTTTATGATTATAACGTTATTTAAAGGTTACACGTTTTTAGAACATTCTACTGTCTATATTTTCATCCAAAATGCTATTTGAATATGTTTTATATTAGATATAAATGCATATAATAATATATCTTTAATATATAGAACATCAAAGTGTCCATTTTTTGTGATTTCAACATTATTTTAAGTTTATGTAAACGTTTCTTTCAATGTTTATCAAATAACAAAGACGTTAAGAGAATGTTGATTTCAGAACGTTTTCTCAATATTATGAGAACATATATCAAATATTAATAAACCTTTATAAAATAAATATATTAAATCAATTAATAAATATATGAACGTTCCATAAACATTACTTCAAGAAAGTTTTGTCCCAACATTTATATAACCTTCTGAAAGTTGTGAGAGTTTTCTCTGTTAGTTGGGATATGAAACTCAGAGGAAGTACCTTTTGTGCATGTGTTGATCATTAACCTCCAAACGAGCTCCAGTCCTGCGCTTTCTGTCACGAGAAAACATCAAAATACTGAGGAAATTCAGAAAGAAACATCAGCTGTGAAGCACCAATCTCACAGAAGATGAAGTGTGGCGATCTGGCAGTTTCTCTTCCCTTCGATCTCATCATCGTTTATTTCTGGAGCAAAAACACAAAAGACAAATGGAGCTCTGCCCGCAGTATCGCTGTGCGTTTAAGCCAAGAGGAATGCCACCGTTCCCATTGGAGTCGGCAACTGACCCCAGCAACCACTGCTGGACTTACAGGGTTTAGAGGAAAGCATCACACGTCACTCTCATCCGTGTCTTTATACGAACTAAAGGTACCATCAAAAGTACTTCTGGAGGTCGTGTGGCTTAACTTTGTGATGTCTTGGGTTTGATAAACATATACTAAAAATGATTTTTGCTCCTTGTTCAGTGTACTGAAGCACAATTCTTTAACATTCTGACTCAAAGATATATTACATGACATTCAGTTCACTTTAATTTGTAAAACGGTCAACTTTTTTTCTGTTGGAATCAGTGTTGTATTATATTGTCTGTTTTAATTTTTATTTTAGTTAAAGTTTTAGTAATTTTGTTGTGTGTTTTTTGTCAATTTTATTCATTTATTTATTTTTAATGTCAATATCTATGTAATATGTGACCCTGGAGCACAAAACCAGTCTAAGTCGCTGGGGTATATTTGTAGCAATAGCCAAAAATACATTGTATGGGTCAAAATTATCCATTTTTCTTTTATGCCAAAAATCATTAAGTAAACATTAAGTAAAGATCATGTTCCATGAAGATATTTGGTACATTTCCTACAGTAAATATATCAACACTTAATTTTTGATTAGTAATATGCATTGCTAAGAACTTCATTTGGACAACTTTATCTCATAAAATTGACCCTCATGACTGGTTTTGTGCTCCAGGGTAATATATGTTTATTATTCTTATAAAAAAAAAATTGTTACATTTGAATTGGACTTTTTTGATGACAGATGCCTTTTTAAATATTTGTTATAGGACATTTTGGACATTAACTTAAACATTTGTTTGCAACGTATGTAAAACATGTAAAACTGAAAACATGCGCTCGATGCTTCCTTGTTGATTTGACCTCTTCTGACCTTTGTCTGGGTTCACGTCATATTTAATTTGAGCAAATGATAATGACTACAGTATATTCTCAGTTTACAAAAAAATATGTTCTAAGAACTTTTGCTAACATTCCCATTATAAAAACATTATTTCTGGAAATTAAAAGCATACACTTTTTAATTTTGTAAAAAAAAAATAGTTCTTGGTTATTTAAATATTAAGAAAACAAAACATTCCATTGTATCATTTTGCAAATATTATGGGAATGTTAATTTTGAATGTTCTCTGAACAAGTAGTTGTTCAACATCCAACTTGTTATATTAATCCAGCAATATCTCATCCAGATTATTACGCTCAGTTATCTTTGTATGTGCTCGTATATTAACCATCAAAGCCTTTTTATGACATCCACCTTCCTTTTGCTCCATTATTTATAGTTATCCGGTAAAAGAAAGCCACAGTAATTGTGCTGGAGACACATTCATCATTACTGCTGTAACTTTTGTCTATGCTAAATATGCTCCCATGTATCCGTAAGCATCAGGCAGCGAGGGAGTGTGTTTAATAAGCGCTGTCATTTTCTCATTTGTCTGTGTGTAGTCACTCTGTAAGCATGACAAAACTGTGCTTTGATATTCTGGGCAGCTGCCTGCTGGGATTTGTGGGCCAGTCGTCTGGCTGAGAGATGTGTCGTGTTGATCCAGCCTGACGTGCCGTGAGGATTTGTCAGTCTGTGTGTGAATACACAAGAGTAAAGCACGGTACACCTGCCTCTGGACCCTTCACAAAAACACCGGGATGACACTGAGCTAAAGGTCACAGTTGATCCAGACGCACTTAAACATACACAAATCAATGTAAATATCAAAGTTACTCATAGTTACAATGGCATGCACTGCATAAAAGTCCTTTCAAAACTCTTTTACTTAGTTTTTTGTCTACTTAAAGTTTTTTCGTTTTGTCAGCTGAACAATCGGTATGTTTTAAAACAACATTACAATCTATTGAATGTTTAGTCCCTCACAGCCTCGTTTTCATTCCTGTCACAAACGAAATATGGCATTACCCTGTCTAAGGTCTGTTTTGAGGTAATTCTTCCTCGTTGTGTCAAACAGCATGTCTTAAGTTACAGGAGCTATAAATAAAGCCTTTTAAAGTGTTTTAATGCACATTTTAAAGTACACTGTAAATGTGATAAGTCACATTTTACATTGTTAGTGAGAAACTTATCAAATTTTTATGTATAAAATCGAAGTGAAATGCCATTTATAAACCAAGTACATACAGAGAACTCTTGGGCAGTCATGATGCACAATCCTCTGAGAGTAACCAATGCTCAACTTTCTGACATACAGAGAAATATAGATGGCGCAGTGCTGTTAACTCAATCTGACCACCCTCCACTTCCCCATCACATCGGTTTTTTTACAGTAATGCTCAACTTTCAAATTATGATAGTGCTGTTGTAAGAACCCTCCACTTCCCAGCTCCAGAGATTTCTGTTGTGGATGTATGCGAAGTACAATTTCATGTTGTTCGGTACTGCAAAGCGGCGTAGCAAGTCTCGGTATGCAGCAGCAGCGGCGTATTCCGCCCAGACCATTCCGCCCAGACCAAACATTAACATTGTCATGTACATTACCATGCCAATCCCTCCAAGAGTTGTGGACAGAAATATTGTTATGGTCATTTGGAAATGCCCGAGTCAAAGCCAGTCAAATCTGACTCCCGAAGCTGGATGCGCTATTAAAAAGTCCATATTCTTTCCACGAAATTGGGTTACTTTTAAATGTTACCTGCATTGATTTCCACCCCAGGGGTAAAGGTTTGAAATATTGCATAAATTACATTTGACCGAAATGCTTGCATTTACATGTTTTGCATTCTTCCTATGATAAAACTGCCCTGTTTATGATCAATGTGCATAGTAGTAGTGACTGTAATATATGTATTTTAGGTGGAAATGACATATTTTGAATTACTTGGCTACTTTGGGCTGTTTTGACTGGCCATTGGGCTAGTTTTGTCACGCAGACCGGGCAACCTTGGCTGCATGGAACAGAGCAGACGCTTTGAGTTCAGGATTGTAGCGTGGCCTACGTCTTCCAGCTGAACTAAATTATTTTTGTTTAAAAAAAAAAGCAAAACGACAGTGTGGCCTGTAATGTAACCGGTGTATGACCAAACACTGTGTGACACCGACTCCCATAGCAAGACTAGTGTTTATGTAACGCTATCATTCTTGTTTTGCGCCAAATCGCGGCATGGCGGGACCCACGCTATATATTTTTTTTACCCGCTCCTGCGAGATTTGCGTTGGGTCACGCAGGATCCCAATCTCTATGTAGCCTCTACTTCTGTAGCTTTCAAGCCAAGCAAATGCCGCTTTTAGGGTTTGAGATTTTAAACTCGATACAAGGCCCTTAACAATCTGCACACTAACCACAATGGTGACTGTGGTAAAATCTCATTTAAACTTAAAATAAACAAACTTTTGGGATCTTTAAAAGTTTCAAAAACAAATATAAAGACAAACAGAATCAGAATTATCTTCAATTCAGCTGTTCTAATATTTGTAACTAATCAAAGAAGCAAGTTTGAGATTAATCATGTTCGTAGATCAGGTTTCAAGTGCAAAATTCATTAACTTTTCAATAAAAAAAATTTGAAATACTGTATGAATTTATGCATGAATAGTATATACCATCTAACAAAAATATGCTGCAAGAATGTTTTGCTAACGTTCTTATTAAGTTATGAAAATTGTTTTTCTAAATGTTTTCATTAAAAAATATATTGGTTATGCAAATGTTAAGGGATTTGGGATTTGATCATTTTGCAAACATAGGGGAATATTACTGTTGAATGTTGCCTGAGCATCCTAAACAAGCAGAAACGTGATTTTTTTCATGGTGTAAATGTGTGAAACTCATGTGATCACATGTGAACATGTGCAATATGTTATATATCACATGGATTTCACATATTTCATATGTGATTTTAACATGTGAAGTTCATGTGGTTTTTCTGTAAAGGTGAACATTAAACTAAAGCATTCAAAAATAAAAAAAATTTATGTATTTTTTCATAACTTTGAAAGAACCTATATATATATATATACGAATGATATTGTTTATAATTAGTGATATATAGTTATATGCAATGCTAATAGTGATTCTTGCTCAGGAATCAGCACTTATAATGTCACTGGATGAAGTTTGTGGAAGATCTGCACTGCAGTAAACACTTGCGGTGTGTGTATTAAGAGCAGCTCTTCAGATATCTTCACCTTTAAAACGCTCTGTGATGAAGCATCAGGTCTGGACGATATCTGTACGAGCTGTAAACTGGAATAGACAAGCAGCTCCAGGGTATCTCCGCCTTACCGCAGGACTTATGTATGGGCATAGCTCAGGGTTTATGATGCATGGGAATTTCATTACGCTCCAATAAAATATGACGCTGCCACAGAGGGCATTGAAGGGGTCCTGCAAGACCCACACGCTCACACAATATGAGACGCTCCAGCTCCCAAAAACACAAACACACACTGACAGATCCCAGATTCCCCGCTGACGTCTGGCAGGAGAACAGTCAGAATGACTTGTCAGGGGATTTACGCCTGGACTTATTCAAGTGATAAACAGTCCTCGTTGTAATTTAGCAGGAATGCTTGTATATGCAGCTGACTGGGAGATATGAGATGTCAAATGAATCATTACGGATCAAACCGAGATCTAAGATACAGTGACTAACAAGTGGTTTGTGAATAAAATGTGTGAATAAAATGACAGCAAGATCAAGCAAATAAAATACCCCAGCTTCATTATTTGAAGAAAACATGGTGGTTTATCATTTCAAACTTGTCCTTGTGAAATGTTTTGCTTGAAAAAAATTATTTGTGCATCATCTTTACAATTGCTTTTATATTTTTTCTAATGCAATTATTACATTTCTTGTATACAGGTGCATCTCAATAAATTAGAATGTCGTGGAAAAGTTCATTTATTTCAGTAATTCAACTCAAATTGTGAAACACTTGTATTAAATAAATTCAATGCACACAGACTGAAGCAGTTTAAGTCTTTGGTTCTTTTAATTGTGATGATTTTGGCTCACATTTAACAAAAACCCACCAATTCACTATCTCAACAAACTAGAATATGTGACATGCCAATCAGCTAATCAACTCAAAACACCTGCAAAGGTTTCCTGAGCCTTCAAAATGGTCTCTCAGTTTGGTTCACTAGACTACACAATCATGGGGAAGACTGCTGATCTGACAGTTGTCCAGAAGACAATCATTGACACCCTTCACAAGGAGGGTAAGCCACAAACATTCATGCCAAAGAAGCTGCCAAAGAAGCAGAAAGTTGAGTGGAAGGAAAAAGTGTTGGAAGAAAAAGATGGCTCGCAGCCTTGATGAGGATTGTCAAGCAAAATCGATTCAAGAATTTGGGTGAACTTCACAAGGAATGGACTGAGGCTGGGGTCAAATCATCAAGAGCCACCACACACAGACGTGTCAAGGAATTTGGCTACAGTTGTCGTCAGAGGCGTCTTACCTGGGCTAAGGAGAAGAAGAACTGGACTGTTGCCCAGTGGTCCAAAGTCCTCTTTTCAGATGAGAGCAAGTTTTGTATTTCATTTGGAAACCAAGGTCCTAGAGTCTGGAGGAAGGGTGGAGAAGCTCATAGCCCAAGTTGCTTGAAGTCCAGTGTTAAGTTTCCACAGTCTGTGATGATTTGGGTGCAATGTCATCTGCTGGTGTTGGTCCATTGTGTTTTTTGAAAACCAACGTCACTGCACCCGTTTACCAATAAATTTTGGAGCACTTCATGCTTCCTTCTGCTGACCAGCTTTTTAAAGATGCTGATTTCATTTTCCAGCAGGATTTGGCACCTGCCCACACTGCCAAAAGCACCAAAAGTTGGTTAAATGACCATGGTGTTGGTGTGCTTGACTGGCCAGCAAACTCACCAGACCTGAACCACATAGAGAATCTATGAGTATTGTCAAGAGGAAAATGAGAACAGAGACCAAAAATGCAGATGAGCTGAAGGCCACTGTCAAAGAAACCTGGGCTTCCATACCACCTCAGCAGTGCCACAAACTGATCACCTCCATGCCACGCCGAATTGAGGCAGTAATTAAAGCAAAAGGAGCCCCTACCAAGTATTGAGTACATATACAGTAAATTAACATACTTTCCAGAAGGCCAACAATTCACTAAAAAAAATTTTTTATTGGTCTTATGAAGTATTCTAATTTGTTGAGATAGTGAATTGAAGTTGAAAAAAGTTGTTTATTTTGTACAGTTTTTAATTGATATTGTCATCATCAAATTTAGTAATATTAGGAGTTTTTCCAGAATTTTTAAAGATCAGACCTGTGTTACATGTGCATCTTTATGACCTCATATTACTAGACTTACTAGACTAGTTTTGATTTTTATTTGTTCATTTAATTTTCATTTGTCACACTGCAGGTCTATTAAAGCAGGTTGAGCATTTAATAGAAAATGCTTACAAACTGCAACCTGTCATAGCATACACAAAATATATACTTTGCCTTATAATAATGCTGTATATTAACCAAACATATGTATTTTATTAGTCAACTAGTTTTCATAATGCTTTCATAGAATAACTATTTTGGGTTCCAATAGAACCTTTCAGTGGAAAGTTAATAAAATAACCTTTTTTTTTATAAAGTAACTTAATGGAACACGTATAAATAATGGAAATTGCTCTAGAAGAAGGGTTATTGACCAGCTATCCTGTCAGGAGTATCCAAAAGCAAACGTATTCCAGAAGTGTTTGGGGGAAAATGTTTCTCCACGCTCACTGACTAAACCCATCCATCATCAAACCCATGAGCTGTGCTGAATCCGTCTGGACCGGCAGCATCGCTACCCCTGAAAATGACCTCATGGAAAAATGCCTCCATTGCCCATTACTGCAGAAGCCTCAGGGAACAGAAGCCGCCGCTGCTCAGGAGGTCATTACCAATTTAACTGCGGCTATAGTAAGGCGGATAACAAACCTGAACTATAACCTAAGAATAGTGGACTTTACACAAGCTGATAGACGGAACACAGACATAGATCAAGGCTGTCAGAGGGGCTAATGAGAGCAGAGAGGGCCGGCGGTGAGCGGGATTGTTGGGAATAGAGGGTAAGACGGATCAGGGAATGGAGAAAAACAGGTCGGTTAGGAGAATGGTGAGATCATCAGAGGGAGAGAAAGGTTGAGAGTTTACTATCATCAGGTTAGAAACAGGTGCAAATGAAGGAAACGGAGTTCATCGGTGTGTCGGATCAGGACTGGTTGATTTAATCAGGTGCATTGATGAGGCTTTGTGTGGAAGATCTCTGTCTCTCTCTCTTCTTCTTTCCTGCTCCACTGAGTCCATTATTTTGAGGAAAAAGAAGAATACGAAGAGTAATTAAATAGGCTTGGGTCACAAAAGGTCAACGTGAACGTGTGTTCAGTGAACTACATCTTGTAATGGTGGAAGTTTTTGTAGAAGTCGATTTAAAAAAAATATCCGCTCTGAGAAACATTCACTGAAGCCAATGTGAAAAATGATAAATATATTAAAAACTTTATTTTTTTACATTTTTATTAAATGTGACCCTCTGTGTGAAATCCAGGCTAAAGTCTCAAAAACTAATTATGAGACAACAAGCATGAAAGTTTGATTTCAATCATTAATTTCAATAGAATTTCAATCTTTGACATGACCCTACTCGGTCAATATTAAAGATATAAAGGTTAAATGTTCACAGAATGTTCTTTACCTTATGAAGGATGATTTTATGTAAAACAGCAAATAAAAAAAATGACTTTAGCTGGGTTTTCACAGAGAGGGTTACAAATATTATGACAATTTAAAAGTTTTCTATATGAATATATTGTAAAACGTAAATTATCCCTGTGAATTTTCAGCATCATTACTCCAGTCTTCAGTGTCACATGATCCTTCAGAAATCATTCTATTATGCTGATTTGCTGCTCAAGAAACATTTATGATTATTATAAATGTTGAAAACCGTTCATAATTTGTGGAAACTGTGATGAACATTCATGAATAGAATGTTAAAAAGAACAGCATTTATTTGAAATAGAAATCTTTTGTAACATTATGTCTTTACTGTCACTTCTCCTGTCTTAAACAGCAGGGGGTGAAGTTGAGCCTTTCATATGTTTTATTACTCATTTAGTCTCATATCAAGAATACTACCAGAGCAATTACAGTAAGACAGATCTTTTTATAGCTGAAACTGTTAATTTGTACATTTTGGAAAAGGTTATATTAATTTGCACAAATCAGGTCTTTATATTTTATTGTAATTGATTTCATTGGAGATATCTAATTGGGCATAAACCTGTCACAAAGCTTGATGGTACAACTTCAGCAAACCACTACAAATATATAGTTTTTAATGAATGCTCCAGCAGCACTTTAGTGAATGTTTCTGCTGCAGACCTGAGGAATCATTATGCATGTTTAGAGGACTTAGGCCAGGCGTTTGACAGGTTATATTGCCTGGAATTATTCAAGCATCTCTGAACCGGCTGAATCCACCTCAAACCTGAGAGTAGTTTGGGAAAGTATTTTGCTGGAATTTCTCCCTTGAGAGTTTCATATGACAGTAAGAGCCGCTGTCAAACACATCACACTGTTGAAGAAACTGTGTTACGGAGCAGCAAATCTGTCCTGCACTCCTGTTCATTTTTCAATTTTGTTGTGCTTGTTGTGACACGCTTAGAGACGGTAGAGTGATCGCAAGATAAAGAAACGCCAATCACTGTCCATCTGTTTCGCTTTCCATTGTGCTATAAAAAACAGCTGAGATTTCATGCCCATTTAAACTTACAGCTCCCACTGTATCCAAAGCCGCAGAAACTTTGCTGCAGTTTTTTTTATTATTAATACATTTTGGTTCCAGCCGACATTCAGAAATATGATCTGGTCGAGCTCAAACACTTTATTAATTATAACTTTAATTCAACTTTGAACTTTAATTACACAATGACAAGAAAATGAACTTTTAGGAAATAAAGAGCCATAGTTAGTCATTGCTCATATGGTTCATTAGCCAATGCATTAATGATACATTTTTCAGTTTTTTTTCTGCAGGTCACATGCTTGCTCCTTCAGGTGGCAACAAAGACCGATGTTTGTGTCACTGAACCGTTCATTCAACCGATTCTTTCAAACAGTCAGGAAAGAAACAAGTGGCTGTCTTTATGAACGAGTCATTGAATCATTAACTCAACCGATTCATTTGAAAACGTTGATTTGTTCAAAAACGCAACAAGTGGATTGCTTTATGAGTGAGTCACTGAATTGTTCAAACAAAATGATTAATTCAGTAATGCCGCTCCCTTGTGTGACGCGGAGTCGCGCATCGATTGGAACTATTTTCATTGGCGGACCAAAATTAGGCAAAGTTTTGGCAACGTTATGTCTAAAATGTTATTCATTCAATATTTAAAAACAACAAACACTATACATTATTGATTAAAACAACAAAGTTGGCAAGAAAACGCTTTGTTTTCGATGAAGAAAAAGGAAAAAAAATAAACAAACACCTGAAGTATTTCTAAATAAATCATCACAAATTTCACTGTTGAAGCTTTAAACTACACTTATTTGCTCATGTAATTCTAATATTGTGGAAAAAATATGATTCACATGTTTAAAATTGTGAATTAAACATTTTATTCAAGTATTATTCAAAAGTTATCATTTAGAATTATATTTTATTCTTTTATATGCTATTAATTAGCTTTACCTGCAGTGCAGAATCGTTGACAAGGCACACGCCTTATAGAAGAGTCTTCATCGCTGAAAAATTACAGAAAATATTCACAAGTTTTGAGTTATTTGTAAATATGCGCATCATCCAGTCCTTTCTTGTTGTTTTATAAAATATATTGTTACGATGTGAGAAACCGCCGCAAATGATTCAGTGCGTGAGTGAACTGTCCGAATGAATCAAACTGAATCGCGAACCATATTTCAGACCTTTCGACCGATTAGATCAAAGTAGTGATTCATTTACGAATCTGACGTTTAATTCGGATTCTAAACAACTTATCGAAAACACACGGACGGGGAAAGTGATTCACAGGTCAGTATACGGTAATCTCCATCGACATACAATGATCTACAGTAGCCTAATAATATTAGGCTACTGTAAATCATTGTAATAGGCTAATATTTTACTTGGGCTCACCCTGGGAATTTTCAATAAAACAGACGAAAAGTGACTAAGCAAACTCTTTTGTTGTCTCATCCTGGTCGCTTTCTTTCTTTCTTTCTTTCTTTCTTTCTTTCTTTCTTTCTTTCTTTCTTTCTTTCTTTCTTTCTTTCTTTCTTTCTTTCTTTCTCTTTCTTTCTTTCTTTCTTTCTTTCTTTCTGTCTGTCTGTCTGTCTGTCTTCTGTCTGTCTGTCTGTCTGTCTGTCTTGTCTTTCTTTCTTTCTTCTTTCTCTTCTTTCTTTCTTTCTTTTCTTTCTTTCTTTCTTTCTTTCTTTCTTTCTTTCTTTCTTTCTTTCTTTCTTTCTTCTCTTCTCTCTCTCTCTCTCTCTCTCTCTCTCTCTCTCTCTCTCTCTCTCTCTCTCTCTCTCTCTCTCTCTCTCTCTCTCTCTTTCTTTCTTTCTCTTGTTCATGTGCAGAGCCGTAAAGACAGGCACCATGACCTGTGCTTCTGGCGGTGTAAATTCATCTCTCCTGTATGCCAAACCACAGAGCAGTGCCAAGGGCAGCCGAGCACATCTTCAACAGCACATGTTCTCATTTACACCCGACAGAAACACTACAGTTACATTTCATACCAGCCTCTAGATGGCAGTGGTACATTTCAGGATGACACACCAATACCGTATGTAGACTACCGAATACAGACATATGAAACTCACTGAAAACCCCCTCAGATGAAGAATCCCAGCCATGATAGTGAACTGCTCACTGATTCATAGTCTACTGTAGCCTATAATGCAGTACAAAATACAGAATATACGATCTGAAATCATAACTGCACATGATGTCATTGTGTTGCATGTTTAATTCAAGGGGTGTCATCATCCAGTCATCAGAAATTCCATTTTAAATCCAATTCTTCACTTTCGGCAGGAGCAGAATGTACAGTTGCACATTTCGTCAAAATGAAAAACTAGGGTGCATTTGAATGCATTGCATTGTGTGAAAAATAATGCGTGCGCTGTTTATCATCAATGCACACAGCCCCATATATTGTAGTAAATGTAGCAATTCATTCAAGTATTTAATGCATACAGAAAGTTGCATGCTGTGCACAGTGTACAAACTACAAACTACAAAATAGTACAAGTAGTAGGCCTATGCTATTCCAAACACACCCATTCCGACTTACATGCTTCATATATGATGATTATGCTATTTGTATACACATTTGACAAACCATTTTGTTCTCTTTTATGCATGCTTAAATAAATGCATGCATAGATAATGCATATAAAATGCATAAATAAATAAAAGATGCACTGTTAGTGTAGCCTATTCTGGCAAGTTTATTCAAGTACTAAGTGAATACAGAAAGGAGTGTGAAACTGTGCAAAGACTTAATACTGCAAAATAGTTCAAATAGTATGGGAGTATGCTATTCCAGACACATGCATGCTTCAGAAATGACAATTACTGCTGTTTGTAGACACAGTTGGCAAACTTTCTTGCTCAGTGTAAATGTGATTTCTAGACATGCTGTTTAAAATCACCAAATGTGGTGTCAGCACCTCTGTATGTGCTGGTTATAACATGCTGTATGGTTCAAGTGATAGAAGTTGTGAATTTGATAGCTCCCGCAGACACGTTTCCCCCTGAGGAGATGTTCTCTTGAGATCAGTGCTGCCTCGGGGTAAGTGGATATTAGGCTCAGACAAAGAGACCGGTGAGGCGACTTTATTGACTGGGTGGAAACAGCCAAGGCTGACCGAGTGATTTGTCTCCAAAAATAGAAGAGACTTGAGTGCAAAAAGCCACCGAAGAATCCCTCTGTGGTTATCAGTAAACCTTTTTATCTATACTTACAGATTGTTAACAGCACTAGATTCGGTTTGAAGGAGTGCGTTCGATGCTGTCACATTTGTTGTTAAGTTTGACAAGTGTTTGATTCTCACAATCTGCCAGGATTTGGGTTGCTAACGGCTCTAATGAACTCCGTCTGTGCTGTAGGCAAGGGAAGGGACTGGCGAATCGATCAGGTTTGGGGCCGTGAGGGTGAGGTGAGATTCTGTGACCTGCAAACTCACACAGAGCGTTAATGACAGATGAGCTTCATCGACTGACAGGTAGTTAGAAAACAACCAGACATCGACTGTGTGTGTTTGTTTGTAAACCCATATGAAAGAAAAAACACAAATGAGACTTTAAATAAACAAGTAAATAGCATAGATAGACAGACAGACAGAGGTAGACAGACAGACAGACAGACAGACAGACAGACAGACAGACAGACAGACAGACAGACAGACAGACAGACAGACAGACAGACAGACAGACAGGACAGACAGAGACAGACAGACAGACAGACAGACAGACAGACAGACAGACAGACAGACAGACAGACAGACAGACAGACAGACAGATATAGACAGACAGACAGGACAGACAGACAGACAGACAGACAGACAGAAGACAGACAGACAGACAGACAGACCGACAGACAGTGAGAGACAGATAGACAGACAGACAGACAGACAGACAGACAGACAGACAGACAGACAGAGACAGACAGACAGACAGACAGATATAGACAGACAGACAGACAGACAGACAGACAGACAGATAGACAGACAGACAGACAGACAGACAGACAGACAGACAGAGACAGACAGACAGACAGACAGACAGACAGGACAGGACAGACAGACAGACAGGACAGACAGACAGACAGATAGATAGATCTTAGAAGGCTGAAAGCATGAGCAGACCGGAACAGATGCCATCATTTCCACTTGAAATGTTGTTCAGTATTGACTTAATTTCATATATTACATCTTCAGTGCTGGGTAGATTACTTACAAATTGCAGTCTGTTACTGATTAGAAATTACATGTTGAAAATAGTTTTCAGTTCAGTGATGTAATCAAGATTTACTTACTCAATTTAGGTCATGTATTCTGACTACTTTTAGATTATACTGTTAGATTACTTTTGACATAACTTGTTTATACATTTTAATGGGGTTATTGTTATTTTTAAAAAGAGAATAAAATATATGACCATTAATCAACATCAGAGAACACCCAAATATGTTGTAAAATTATTGAAATATTAATTTGATAAACTTTAAGTACACATTTTAGGTCAAGGGAGTTTGACTGACAAAAATATTTGGGAATCCCTGCATCATGGAAAAAGGAATTACTTGTAAATTATTCATAATTTACTGTCATTGTGTGAATAATTTGTAATCATGTGTATTCCATAAAAAAATTACTGTAATTTGATTATGAGCATTTTTTAAATCTAATAAAATTACATACTAAATTATATAAATATATATAAAATACTTATACTAAAATAATAAGAACGTAATTTTTGGAATCTGATTACATAATCCGGATTACATGCAATGGGTTGCTATCCAGCTCTGCACATATCATATTATTAAAGCATCGAAAACAAAGCATTCAAGGCCTCTTTGTAAACTCAGAGTTAAGGATTCCCCTGAGCCCTTAGGATATTGTCCGGTTCTTTTGCCTCACCGCCGATGTGATTCATGAACTAACAGCGTTACTTAATTAAGAAGCCCATAATCCACAGCGTCTAAAGCTCTCTGTGTTCAACACAGCTCCAGCCTGGAGGGAAACAAGGTGTTGTGAGCTTAAGACAGAGTGTAATCCCAGAGATGGAGGGAATGATGAATCGCAGGATCAGCGTGTGACTCCCGGAGTAATCAGTCCAAGACGCTGGTCTCCGCTCTCCTCCAAACCCCCACACCAATCTCTCCATCACTCCCACTCGCACTGGCTTTCCATCTCTCATGCGCCTGTGAATTTACCCACTCGTGTTTGGCTTGTGTTTTCATGCAAAACCTGACAAAACCCTAAGGATATCCGATAGGTGATTTTTCTTCTTCAATAGAACAGTGAAGGTGATTTTTAGCTGAAATCGTGGTTCTTGGTGATTCATAAAATGGAAGTCAATGGCTACCGTCACTTTGAGAATCAAAAAAGCATATACAGACAACACAAAATTAACTCATGACGATATGTTGAGGTCTTATGAAGCGAAACGACTGGTCTGTGCAAGAAACGGATCATTATTTACAATATTATTACCTGTAATCCAGAGCCTCAGGCAAAAGATCCAGAGTAACATCTGGTTCAAGAATGAATCATTCTTTTGAACGTTCATTTTGGTGAACTATTTGAACCAATTCACCAAATCGGACTGAATCATCTGAATCAGTTTGCAGCTCGAGTAGCACAGATGTACTAGTTACTCAATCTAAACTCGCTTTCAGATGCCTGACTGTCACTCCGACTGGAAATGAACCAAAACAGCGGCGTATCTGCTCCTGTGATGAATGAATCATTCGGTTCTCCAGTTCCTCCAACAGTCACTGAACTCGGAATGCTTTAGACATGTAAAACATCCACATTTCACATCATTATTGTGTGCTTTAATGATATTATTGCTTATATGTTTCGTCATTGCATGATTATGTAAACAATCTATAAACTGAATCAGTTCATTGAGGCTCTGGATTACAGGTTGTAAATAATGTTCAGTTTCTTGCACAGACCGGTCGTTTCACTTCATAAGACCTCAGTATGTTGTTAAGAGACCTGGGTATTCATTTTATGTTCCTTGCTTTTTTTATTCTCAAAAACGTGAATCTGCTGCCTTGCATTTTATGAATCAAGCATAATTTCAGCTTAAAATCTTCTTTGCTGTTCTACTGAAGGATAAAGTCACCTACATATTGGATGGCCTGAGCATGAGTAAAATAACAGCACATTTTCATGTTTGGGTGAACTATTGGGTGTCTTCTAATTGCAATATGAGATTCATTAGCGATGTTTACTAAGTCAAGCATCACTATGATCACTGTGGCTTAATATGAGTGTAAGTAACAAAGCAGTGTGCAGTTAGCCCTAGCAACCGCATAGCAATGCACTAAACCCCATGCAACGCATATTAGACTCTTAAGAAATGTCCAAGTCTAGTTAGTATTCAGTGTCAGTCTCTTTTTTTTTCTTTGGTGGTTTTTGCAGGCATATCAATTTAGTAATTTTTGTGCAAAAATGTCACATCTTTGGTATTGAATGTGAGTGCTGGTTTAATTTATGGTTCATTACTGCAGTACCGCCTGTCAATTAATTAATCTCCAATTGCCCTTCATGTAATGAGGAAGGTTTGATTCTTACGCAGCACGTCTGTCGTCAGGATGGGTTATGGGCACGCTCGTATTAGACATATTTAATTCTGCGAGTCTGCCTTTAAGCGAGGAGAGTTTTCTGAGCTGAATTTGTATCACCTGGCCCAGATGAAGCTCGTCCCGCTGGAGCGCAGATGACCTGGAGATCCGAGCTTTCACTTCTGATTTTGCGCTGGACATCGAGTGACCAAATACTGATGTGTGAATGTATAAGAAGGAAAGAAAATGTCCTGAAAATCCAATATTTGAAAAGTGTAAAATGCATGAATATCTAATATTATTATAATATGAATAATATATTTTAATATACATTTTAATATAAATTATTCAGCATTTTTAAATGTATCTTGAATATTGATGGTTTCATGCATACATTGGCACAAACCATGTTTAATTATTGCAAATAACCCATATTTAATTTAGTAATGTACTTTAAATGCAAACCTTTTATTTTGCTGTTAAGGACATCAAAAACAATCAAACATTGAAAATATATTGAAAATATTATTTATTACAAATATTTTAATATAATATGATATTAATAGATTATAATGCATTATATATTATAATATACTGTAAATATTATAATATGAGTAATATATTTAAATATTAATGTTTAAGATGAAATGTTGGTTTCATGCATATATTGTGGTACAAACCATGTTTATTATTGAAATTAAACTCATATTTAATGTTATAATTAACTTTAAAGGATGATATTTTGGTTTAATACAAAATACTAATATTAAAAAAGTATTAAATTATGAATATTTATTTTTTAATAATAATAATATATTACAATGTATTATTTAGGTTATAAATTAAATATATACTATGAATAATATAATATGTTTTTTTAAGTTTTAAATATTAATTTTATTTTAACATTATTTTGGTTTAATGTACAAAAGTAAAAAAAAAAATCTGGGAATGGTCAATATTATTTTTTTATTATTCAATGAATAATAATATATATTATATACAATAATATAATATATATAATTTATATATTGAGATCTATTAAAATATAAAAAATAATAATTAGTTTGTTTAAATATGAAATTACTGAACATTTTTAAATGTACCTTGAATTTGGATGGTTTCATGCATTCAACTCATTGTGGCACAAACCATGTATTTTTGTTGTTGTTACAAACTAAACCATATTCAATGTCATATTTTATTTTCAGAAATAAAATAAAATATTTGTTCTAAGATGAACTATTGATGACTATTTCTCGGCCGTCCGTGACCCATCTGTGGAGGATCAGTGCTGTGGAGGACCGTCCAGGCCTGCCTTCTTACCATATCACCTTCAGATAAGAAGAGAGATCTCAGAACGAGCAGACCAGAGGACACAGCACAGACGCAGCATTTAAACATAGCCACGGGAAAAGTGAAGATAGGGGACAGACGGAAAAGAAAAAGGAGCGAGAACAAAGGATAAGTGAAGATGAAGGTACAAAGGGTGACCGGGGAGAGAGAGATGATAAAATAAGACAAGGCCATTTCTTTTTTCTCATGCACCTCTGCAGAAGAGCTCTGAGGTAAACATGTCCTCTGTCTGTGATGTATAGGGCTGTCTGTTGTGTGTGTGTAAGTCAGACAGCACTTTACTGTTAACTCTCTACTCCCTCCCTATTACCGGCATCTCCCGACCCTTGCCGGAGCCCGAGTCCTGGCCCCTGACGGCCCCTCGCTCTGTTTACCCCATCTACCTCTGTTTACTGCCACACAGAAGAGACATTTGCCACTGTCACACCAGCTTTCCACTGGGACAGGCCTGAGAAACACATCAGGATAACAAACACACTGTGAGGTCCAGACTCTTATACCAAACCTTTTCAGTGGAAACGACAACGCAGTTGAAAAGAGAGATTCAGAAATATACATGCATGTGAGATTGTGTCAGTGTTTGGTCTGTCATTAGAGCTTCGTCAACTACACTAATGAGCTTGATTTGAGATGTTTCATTGAGCTTCAGCGGAATCAAGACAATCAGAATGTGTGTAATGACGTGTCACATGATCAATGACACGTATTAACTTTATTCAATTTATTTGATTCAAAACTTTGATTCGTATCTAGAAATGAAGTACTACTTATTGTTTCATTTTATGGCAAAACAGTGTTTATTTTCAGGAATGAATTAATTAATTATTAAATGTAGGTCCATTGCATTGCATATTAGTTGCATGAATATGATTATAATATGCAAACAATTTATTGAGAAAAAACTAGAAAATATTTGGAAAATTTTGTGATATTTGATTAAAAACTTACATTTGATCTTAATATTTATTTTTTGGTTCCAGATTTCCAGATTTTTGTGTTGTCCTAATGCATTTTATTTTTGCATCAATATGATTATAATAATTGAATGTGCACTTTTAAATACTTCCAATTTTCATCTTATATATATAGTATATATATATATATATATATATATATATATATGGTCTCAGTGCATTTGATATCGTTTGCATGAATATTATTTTTTTATTATAATTTTTTTTATGAGCAGAATGAAACATAGGTTAACAGCAACAACTTGATGTAATGACCTGCACAAAAGCTGAGAGCAGTGACAGATATAAAGAGAGAGAGAGAGAGAGAGAGAGAGAGAGAAGAGAGAGAGAGAGAGAGAGAGAGAGAGAGAGAGAGATGATGGCCTACTATGAAGATTGTAGGACAAAAGTAAAGTCCTAGTGGAATAATATTAGTAATAATTGTAGGCCTAATAACTTTACTGATAAAAAAATGTATAGCCTGAATGCACTGTAAGTTGCTTTGTATAAAAGCGTCTGTTAAATGCATAAATGTAATATAAATGTAAATAATAATAGTAGTGGATATAGGGATGGAAGCAGCGGCAGCATGAATATGATTATAATATTCATATTTTTGAGAAATAAACTGTAGAGAATAATTTGTATGATTATTGCCTCTCATTTACTAATATTTGATTAAAATATAAATTTTCCTCTTAATATTTTTTTTTTTTATTTGTTAATAAAATTTTATAAAATGTAATAAAATATTTTTTAATTTTGCATTTGAACATTGACATAATCCTGAAATATTGTTTATTTCCAGGTTTCAATCAATCAATCAATCAATCAATCAATCAATCAATCAATCAATCAATCAATCAATCAATCAATCAATCAATCAATCAATCAATCAATCAATCAATCCTTATTTAAAGTAGTCTCAGTGCGTTTGATATAATTTTTATGAATATGATTATAATATACAAATTTTTTTTTGAGAAACAGCTAGAGATTAAGGTGCATAATTTAAAAGCCACACCTGAAAAAGTTGTTCGTCTTGCTATGCAAATTCATAAAAACTTCTTCAAGATTAAAGTCATTATTTGTGGACTTAAAGATCAGAAACGACTCACTGAACTGCTTGAGCACTGAGATCAAGTTCAGTCCTGTTGATAGCAATAGAGATTTTTCATTTAAAAGTTTTAATATTTTATCCACTTAAAACAAAGTTTGCACCTGGAGAAATGCACATGTGAAAGTGATGCACATGTGCAATCATAATATTTACACGTTGAGATAACATGACTGAGTTTTATAAAAACTCAGAGGTTGCTTTTATTTATTGTGTTTTATTCACGTTGCTAATTTTGTCTCTGATATTGAAGGAGAAATAAAGATAAACACATGAGTCAGAAAGTCTATATTTGCTCTCCATTTAACCTCTTTGCTGTTTTGGAGATGGAGATAAAAATGGAGATAAACAGACGATCCTGAACAAAGTGTTCTCCGTCTATATTTTGGGAGATCTGTGTTCATCTCATGAACTTTCCTTGAGCTGCAAGCTTTAACGAAGTTTCAGTCTTAACTTCAAGAAACTTCGGTCTAATACTTTCAGAGGGAGCTCGAGCAAACCTTTGGGCTACTTGAAATTGGAAAAGAAAATGTGTGATTGTGATTGGTGCCTTCACACACACATATGAAACGGGCTGCAGTCAAATATGCCATGCATTAATAATGCCATCTTTTTATCAATAGTATATGACTCCCGGCATGGATCGAGCTGATCCATGCATATCCAAGACAATGAAACTATATGAGCATTAAAGTTGAATCAAACACTTGGAAAAGAGAAAGAACACCTGCTGAGGGAGAAAGAGGCTGCGTTTGAAGTGCTTCCTGTATCTCATCAAATGGATATAAACCTCGGAAAAGATGAAGATAAACTCGCTTGCATCTCAGGAGCTGGTTTGAAACAACCCTTGTTTTTTCCGTTAGTGATGCAATCACTTAAAAGTTTACCTGCAATTGCTAAAAGCATCCCCCGTCCCATCAGCACAATCCCAGACAGATTTCCTGCGTGTAATCCCATGCATCCGGCCTTTTCAGCGAGGAAACTCCTGCCGAGCTCCTTCAGCCCAATTAAACCCACATGCCAGGCCTCTATCAAAGGACTCGAGCGGTTTGTGCAAATGAAACACTATCATGGAAACAATCGCATACGATTGAGTCTCTCAGCAGGAGCGAGGACCGATTATATTATAGTGGGAGAGAGTTTCTCTTAGGAGTCACTTTCTAAACGCTTCCATTAATCCTCTTTCCAGAGCGTCTGAATGTCGTGACTCTGGAACATGTGGGACTTCCTGAAGCTCAAAGAATAGAAACAAAGTTAAAAAAGTCTCTCGATGTGGCCAGCTTTGTCACTACTGGATTAATCTCTGGAGGTTAGCAGACAGAGCAGCTTATTTTAAGGGGATCAATGAAACTTAAAGAATGTCTAATGCCACTTTAGAGTCGAAGGCCTCGAGACGCCGAATCCTGAGAGTTCAATGGAGACGGTGCGTCACAAGGACGCTGAGGGAAACAGTGGCTAAAAACTTTTGTGGAAACACACTCTGACTTTAGAGCTTGATGACCAATGAACAATTCAGACCACAAAACAAAAAGAAAAGGTTGCATTTTGCATGAAAAATGGGGTGGGGACAAAGTTTTAGGTTTTTTTTAGTTAACAAAAAAAAACTTGTGAATTGAAATCAATTTGAACTGAAATAAAAAGTATTATTTCAGTTAGTTACCAGAGCAACATTTTCATTTAGTTTAACTTGATGTACTAAAATAACTAAAACATATGATTAAAAACTATTTAGACATATAAAATGTTTTATTTAAAACCAAAATTAAAATTAAAACCAAAAATATAAAAATACTAATAAAATATTAATAAACTTAATTTCGAAAAATAGGATCTCATTGATACTAAAATAACACTGCTTTGGGACTATTCAGAAGTTTTACATGATCTTTGTCAAAATGTACCATATTTTCAATTTTTTTGTATTATAGGGTGCTTTTGGTTATTTTCAAAATGGATTCAAATTTTTTTAATTCTGTAATACAGTGTTATTATATATTCAATTATAAATTGTATGTATGCTAAAAGTTTGGGATTTTTTTTTTTTTAATTTTCTAAAAAATTTATATTTTTATTCAGCAAGGATGCATTAAATTGATCAAAGTGCCAGTAAAGACATTTATAATGTTACAAAAGTTTTCTATTTCAAATAAATGCTGTTCTTTTGAGATTTCTATTCATCAACGAATCATGAAAGAAAATGCATCACGGTTTCCACAAAACTATCTGGCACCACAACTGTTTTCAGCATCGATAATAATCAGAAATGTTTCTTGAGCAGCAAATCAGCATATTAGAATGATTTCTGAAGGATCATGTGACACTGAAGACTGGAGTAATGATGCTGAAAATTCAGTTTTGATCACAGAAATAAATTATATTTTAAACTATTTTCGCATAGAAAACCAGCCATTTTAAGTTGTAATAATATTTCACATTTTTTACATCATTTACTGTATTTTTTATCAAATAAATGCATATTTTATCAAATACAAACTTTTTAGCATTATTGATATATAATTTTAATTGTATTTTTTAACAATAGCCATATTACTTTTCGTAAGAAAGAATAAAAAAATATTTTATTGAAATAAGGAGAATTGCCACTGATAATGAATATAAGAATTAGAATAAGAATAAAGAGAACAAATATTTGTGACTTTCTCCTTACACAAAAAGAAACATCAAAATGAGTTAAACAGAGCTAAACTGTTTCAGTTCCTAAATCCTGAATAGCAGGCTGGGCCATATCCTAGTCTTTATCACACGAGATGCCCCTATAAGCATCTCTTTGACATGCAAGCATCTCTTTTGCATGTAAGAGTAGATTCTCCAAGCAGAATGCGGCCGTTATCACGCTGGACAATGGAGAAGATGCAGGGCTTAGGATGGTCTGCCCAACCCCACCCGGCTATTAATACCAAAGAGAACCGCAGCATTGTAGTGTAAAAGAGTCCCGAGTATCTCTGTTTATCCAGTCTGTTTCTGGAGACCAACAAGAGAGCTTTCAGCACAGATGAACTCTTCTATATACAAAACACACATTGGTATAGAAACTCTCAGGCACAGAAATTGCTACTAAATGACTAAACTTTACAAAGAAATGGCAAGTAACGTGGAATTTTAAAGTAGAAAGACTAATAGTTTTTTCTCTCTCTAATAAACTTTGGATTAAGTACAACTTTGAAAAAACAAATACCGTGTAAATAATTGGGGTCTTTAGAAGTTTTACTAAAAATGAGCTTGAATTAATATTAGATAAATACTATGTTTTATCCCAAAAAGTTTACAAAATTAAAACTTCAAGTCATTTTTGCACCTCATGGTTATTCATAGCCTCGGTTTACTGGATCCAATCTAATTTTCGGCGCCCATGATAAATTGCTTAATTGAAGTCAGTAAACAGTCAGTCATCTCCGTTATTGATGCGAGTTTTAATTAGATGAGACAAATTCATTCGCTCAATCATACAGAGTGTTACAGTACATCACCAGGCAACTCAAGAAGGTCAAGATAGTCACCGAGATTGATTGGCTGGACGATTGTGTACATAAGATAAGAGAAAATAGCCGAAAGGTCAACAATCACAGGCTATCTGAGCATTATCTGACGAGCACAGCAAACCAAAGTTTCCAGCACAGATGAGGCGAGAACTTGACTTTAAAACAAACGCATTGTTCAGATGACATGTACATTTTAAAAAGCAAAACAGATGCAGGATATAAAAAGGTTCACTTTTAGCCAGTGCACTCTCTTGTATAACAAATTCATACAGAGACATAGAAACAGACAGAATTCAATTTGGTTCGGCTGCGCACTGACACACACACACAATATATTGTCAATATAAATCCTATGTACATGTTCCTTCACTAAACAGTTGCTTGTAACACAGCTAGTTACACTTCCACTGGAAGAAAAAAGCATTTCAGCGCCACCAATAAATGCTGCCCTAAATGTCAAAGAAAATAAACCTCTTGTTTGTAGTTCGTAGTCTAATAGAGCATTCATGTGCAAAACCTAGTTAAGAAAATTTACTTCCAGTAGAAAGGGTAAAATAAAGGCAACAAACATGATAATTGAAGACGACAGCGTTCTGAGGGAGCTTGAACGGTACCACCGAACTTCCTGAGAATCGTCTGAAAGAAAAAAATACTAAAGATAAGTGCACACAAAATAATATACAGGAATGTTATTTGAAGATACAGCAAAGCAGCAGCAGACAGCCTGAATAATCATCCGCTATCAGGTTAAATCAAGCACTAGCCAGTGATTCACAGCTCTATTAGGGAAGCGTTGGAGGTGAGAACTTCTGTCTATAGGGGTTTATCTCCTGCTAAACCAGTTACAGGATATTAAGAGTGTGTCTGACATCATGTTATCAACCTCACTGTAGTATAATGGCCGCTAAAACAGGCAAAAATTACTTTCTTACTCATTAATTTAGTCTTTTTGGTCCAAATATATAAACATTCTTAAAGATAACTTGGCATAGTAGGTCTTGTCTTATATAAAATGTGTTCCTTTCACTGGAAAAAATAGATTTTCTTTGTATTTTTCCGGAACGTGGTTTACCGAGGGGAATGCGGAACAGGATCTGTACGGAGGGGGAACACCCCCCGACTGTGATTACCGAGGGGGACACTCCCCAGCCATCCACACCCCCCACCCACCAAAGCGGGGGCCCGAGTGAATATGAAGAGTTTATTTGCAAAAACAGATAACTCAAACTGATGTTCAAAAATCATGATTTTTATTATGCTATATTGTTTTATTGTGTTAGTTAGCTAGTATTGTTCAGTAATTTTACCTAATCAAAATAACCCAACTGCAGTTTGATTGAGATTAATTGGAATGCACAATAAAAGAGTTTTTGCAAATGAAGACTTCATCTATGCTGTCCAGGGGGTCCAGTTTTCTATTACAAATATCTCAACATTCTTACATCCGGATGCATTTACTTGAGAAGCAAAATAATGAAATATAATTACAACAAAAAATTTATAAAATGAAAGCAAATTTAAGCTTAAAATAAGAAAAATATTCTGCCAATGGGGTCAGAAAAATAATACATTTCCTTTTCAATTAAATTCAATTTTCTGACCCCTGGCACTGGCAGATATTTTCCTTGTTTTAAGCATAAACTTTGTTTTTATTAGGAAACAAGACAATATATTATGCCATTTTGGTTTCATGTAAATGTATGTGAATGAAGTAAACAGATGATTTCAGAATGTTTAGATATAAATACGGAGTAATACGGTCATTTTAGGGGCCAGTTTCATTATATAACAGTAAGGAAAGTTGATAACATGATGCCAGACACACTTAACATCCTTCAAGGTGCTGTAACTGGTTTAGTTGGAGATAAACAACAACAGAGCAATGACAACAAACATAAACTCACCACAGTCTTTGCTGAAGACATTCGGGAAGCAGTGCAGAAGTCCATATCCACATCTGCAGTACGAGCATCCTTTCTGAACCCACTCTCCATGTGGAATCACACCACAATCACTGGCAAAAGAAAAACAGAATCATTCAAAAACCTTGTGCAACTACACCAGTACCATGCAGCTCAATCCTGACGTCGTTTAATTACCTGAGACGCTCGTCGTATTCGCAGCTCCGGCCGGTGAAGTACTTGGGACAGGCGCAGAAGCTCCCCAAAATGCATGTTCCACCATTCTTGCAGCAGGTACGGCTTTGTTTAGAAGCTGAAATGAGAAACAGCAAAGTAAAGATGTTAAATATAAAGATGCAAACGCAAAACAGCAGCCCCTCCCTACAACATTTATGAGGTGTAATCAAAACAGCTGCTACCAACATCTGTTTCCCAACACGACATGAACCTTCCAGACACTGTGCAGGCCGTTACGCCTGACAGCACTGGAATTCCCATTAATAAATGAACAGATCCACTCAACTCCAGCCTAAACGCTCAAAACGCACAGTTTGCTTACTCTGGTTTGTGTTTGTAAGTGCTGTGCAATTAAAGTGCAACAGATCATTCTAGAATCATGATTCTTTCCTCTGTAATTTTGTCATTTTCCAGTGCAAATGTCCAAAGATTCTTTAATCAAGATACATATACTTGCGAAGCATAATGCCATAAACAGATCTTTATGAGATCAAAATTAGTTTATGGTTAAAACAAGAACAAATATCGACTTATTTCAAAAGTTTTAATACACAATTAACAGATATTTGTACTTTTTTTGTAATTTTGAAATGAGAGTTTTGCATGAAGCATGACATTTTATTTTGTCCCATTTGTCATGTTTAGATATTTGCAATGGAAAAGAAAAATACTGAGGTAGATTTTGTTTTGCTTTTTTGCAGTGCATGCAATATGTAATACCATGACTTTATGAATTTAAGACTTTCTGCTCCTTCTAAAGCCTTGATTTGTTAGGATGCATCAGAATAAAATGAAAAATTTAATTCAAAGGAAAAGCACGCAGAGTTATATGTGGAATTTTGACTCAAATTTTTTTATTTTCAAATAGTACTTAAAATTTACACCAATAATATTTATTTACAACTTTGAACTAATATATATATTATCCACAGTGTGGCAATGATGATCTCACCTCCGGTCAGTCCTATGAACGGTAACACGGCCTCGGCGTTGCGGTGTTGACGTTGCGGCGTTTGCGTGTTCATTTCGTTGAACTTATTCAAGAATTTCGCGTCATGTTTTGGCTTTCCAGAAACTCCAGCTTTCACACATTCTGCTCCTTCACATCCTGGGAGAAAAACGCGAATTCATTTGATAAAGGAGCGATGAAAACCCAAACGCGTATAGATATAAAGAAAGTAAAGATCCGACTTCTACCTGATTCAGTCGAAACCGCCTGACAGACCACCACAGCAGACAGCAAGAACCTGTAGGTAAGAATAGCACACGTGAGGTCTGAGGAGAAAGACAAGCGATTCGATTATTCCAAAACGAACCGTGAATCATTTGCTCACCTGAATAGTTGATTCATAATTCCGCTCGCTAGCAAAACACAAGATCTGCTCAGCACTGACCCAACAGCATCAACACATCCCCAGTGTTACAATCGCACACCAAAAGCCCAGAACACCCTCTGCGGGGTCTGTTATTTATCTTTAGGGCTTCAGACCCCCTCATGACGCGCCATTAACACCTGTAAACCCTCCCATAATCACCCGCTAATGCAAATGATCATCCATTCATATTAGTTCCGTCAGTCAAACCGGTTTGAAGCGAATCGGGTATCACAGAGAAGCGATTAGAGGCTCAATCTCGTCATGATCTATAATGCGGGACTGTAACAAGTATTTTTGTTTCTAAAGTGAAAAACATTTAGAATATAGACCTTAGCGCCATTTTTCATTTGTGATAAAAATGAAAATGAAGCTGCAAGGGACAGAAGTGCAGTGCAGGGGGGAATAGAAAAAAAAACTCCATAAAAAGTTTTGAAAGTATATATATATATATATGATCTGGTAGTCAAGTGTATCCCTCACAGCATTGTTAATTCAATATGGCGTCTAATCGGATTACCATTTAAAAACTATTTTAAATAGACAAAAAATGGCCAAACAAAATATTTGCTAAAATATGTTTTAAAATATATTTATGTTATTATATTTTATATAATAAAATACATTCATGGTGGCACTTTTGCTGAAAAAATTTACGATGTAAAAAAGACCCAATATATATATATATATATATATATATATAAAACATTAATAAGCCATTATAAATCTACTTTTGATACAGGCTATTTCATTCACATTTGCATTTAGCCTAAATGTAGGCTATACTGTAAGATTGGAAATCTTGCTCCGTAAATACATTTTGAAAAATATTTTGGTATGTGAAGTTTCAAAGTAAATATATTTTCTATTTCAAAAATATATATGTATTGAACTTCACTGTTTGCAACATATATTTAGCAGATATATAAAATATATTTTGTCTAGAAAAAATATTTTTGTCATATGGTTTAGATCATTGCTTAGTCACTTAAAACACATTCATGCTGGCTACTTATTATTATTTGGATTATTATTATTATTTATTCTATTTTTTGTCCGCATTATCACGGTTCACTCTCGCCAATTAAAAATGTTAAGCTCATGAGAAACATAAATTAAGTCAAACTTTTACTATTGCATATATTTTTCCCTTCACAGAAACATATATTTATAATTGATTATTCTGAGTCAAACATAATTTATTTTACTGGACAATCCAGTGCATAACACCTATGCTGCTTTTGCCTATATACCTTTCCCTTCACAGTTCATTATTGTTAAGGTAGTTTAGAGTTTGTTGTTGTTAACTCAGAATATTCTATTGCTGTGGTTTCTTTATTTATTTATTGATTTATTCCTGTGATTTTGTTCCCACTGGCTGACATTTCTAAAGGAGCGGCAGCAGGTATATATACCTAAAGTAATTAGAGTAAGTTTTCTTTGAGGATTTTGGGGTGTTTGATGCGGTTCGCTTCTTTAAAGAAGAGCGTAAAGCACAGCAGGCACATCCTGCTCTATTTCTGTCCATAAGCTTTGCTATTGGTTTCTAATTAGCCGATTCCTCTTGGAGACCAAGAGGTGAAGAACTTTAATACTTGGATGTGTGCCCTGGTGTCTCTCTCTTCATTCCATTTAAAGTAAAAAAAGTCTTTAAACAGAAAAAGCATAATATTATCTTAATGCAAGCTTCAGTCACGGAGCTGTCCTGTTTTACATTTCACATGTAATGTATGTCTGCCATTCGCATAATAATAATAAAAAAAACAGTTAATTTAGTCTGGTGGGAAAAAATCATCCCTTTTAAAAAGAAATTGCATGCAAATTATATGGCTCAGGTTGATGCATTTTTCATTTCCAGGCACAATGCATCACCGCTGGGAGAGCTTTTCTTGTAGTGCCATTAACGTTTTTTGACATTCATGCCAACATTTCCTCTAATTGTTGCTGGGAATTGTTTCTCAACAGAGCAGCCGCTCTGTCCATCTATAGAGGAATTATCTGTAACGCAGACGTCGAGTTGCTAAATAAAGTTGATGGAGTGTGTGGCGCAGGCCAAACCTGAACGGCTAAAGGTCAGACTGAATGCTTTCCAGGTTGTGCTTGACGTTATAGATGCTGCTATATTGCATGACAGCCACCTCTGACCCATGAGCAAGAGACCCATGACCTTTTTATGAAATTAAGTACAAATAAAACTATTAAAGATCATTTTCAGTCATTGAAATAAAGCTAGAATAATAATAGTAAAAACCTAAACCAAAATTAAGAATGTTGCCTTGGCAAATTAAATAAACATAAATATGCAATAAAGGTGTTAAATAAATAAGTTGAAGTTGAATAAATTAGATGAAAATTGCTAAAACTAACATAAAAAAGGAATATTTAAAAAAGAATAAAAAGTCAAAAGCGCATCACCATCAGAGTTGTTATTTTTAACTACAATTAAAAATTATTTAAAATGTTTTCAGTCATTGAAATTAAGCTAGAATTAAAATAAAAGTTGTTTTGTAAAATTACTGAAATAAACACATTTAAGTTAAAATGACTCAAACTGAAATAAAAAGAAATACAATTTAAATAGAAATATTTAAAACAAACAAATTAATAAAATGGTAAAAGCATATAACTATCAGTGTTGTTATTATTAACTAAAATTAAAACTATTACAAATAGCTTTCAGTAATAGAAATAAAGCTGGAAAATATTGCATAGAAAATCTTAAAATTAAAATACATAAATACATTTAAGCTAAAATTACTCAAACTGAAATAAAAATATTAATTGCATCTAAATAGAAGTGAAAATAAAATAAAATGAAAAACAAATACAAATGACAAAAGCACATAACAAAATTGCTAAAACTTATACTAAAATTAAAATGAAAACTGAAAATATAAAAATAAAAGCTCATTTAAAATATTAAACATAGTAAATATAGAATATAACCAATACTAAAATAACTCTGATTATTGTTCATATTTAGGGTTCATGATTGAAAATACATAAACATACATATACAAATAAATAAACCATACAAATACATTATCACAGATGATAAAACTAATTTTAAAAAGTTAAACTAAATTCATATCTACTTAGAACACCCTAGCAACAGCTTAGCAACCGTATATAAATCACCAAAACACTCTAACATAGCAGCAAGTTTATTTATTTATTTCTAGTTTATTTCATATGCAGTTTAATTTGGATTCCATTTGCTTGATTTAATGCAAAGCAGAGTTCATAAATGCATGCATTTTGTGTTTGCTAATGGGCTAAAGAGGTTTAATTCATTCCCATGAAGGAGGATTAAATCGCGTGCACTAATGAGCAGCCGAGGTCACGAGTCTCTGCGCTGCTGTCTTCAGGTCGACTGTGGAGCTGCGCTTTTGTTACAGACGCAGGAGGAGTCAAAGGGTGATTTATTCTTTCTGTTCACAGGTGCATTTCTGTCTGGTACGGCTGACAGTCTGTCATGTTGCTGCCAGGGGAATGTGTGAGGTAATTAGAGGAGCAGAGGTGGGTAGCGAGGGGGGACAAATCCAGATTAAATGTGCCTGCTTGTACTGTTCACTTGTCTTTTAAATTAGATGACTATTCAAATGCAATTGCTAGGAAATTGTAAGTGATGTTTGCCTGTGCACAACATGACGGTTCCTCTTTTAGTATCCGTCTGTGGGAAGTTTCCTACCTGGGTATGGTCCAGCAGGTGAAAAAATAAAATAAAATAAAAAACACCGTTAGTACACTGAAATAATTTGAAGTAGAAGTAGGACCCAGAACACCATAGCAACCATCTAACCCTAACCCTGCCCAGGAGACTCTAGCAACCACATAACAACACCCTAGCAACCACCCAGTACACCCTAGCAACTGCCCAACAACCCCCCAAACCAATCTAGCAGCTTCCCAGGGCACAATTGAATACCAGTGCCCTAACAACCACCCATAACACCATAACAACCATCCAGTGTAGTCTAGCAACCACCTAGCAACCATCCAGAACACCCTAGCTACTGCTCTGGACACAACTATATAGCAGTGCCATAGCAATCACTTAAAACACCCCCCAGAAAACTCTAGCAACTGCCCAGGATACAACCATATAGCAGTGTCATAGCAACCACTTATAACATCCTAGCAACTGCTTAGCAACCACCCAAGACCACTCTAGAAACTGCATAGCAACATCCTAGCAACCACCCAGAGCAGTATAGCACCCATGCAGGACAAACTTGTTTAGCAACACCCTAGCAACCTAGAAACCACCCAGAACACTTTAGTAACTGCCCAGGACACAATTTTATAGCAGTACCCTAGCAACCATCCTGAACACCCTAGCAACCACCCAGAATACTCTAGCAACTGCCCAGGACACAATTGAATAGCAGTGCCCTAGCACCTATAACACCCTATAACTGTCTAGCAACTGCCCAGGGCACTCTAGCAAGATCCTAGCAACCATCCAGAACACTAGCAATTACCCAGGCCAGGACACAATTGTATAGCAACGCCCTAGCAACCATCATGAACACCCTAGCAACCACCCAGAATACTCTAGCAACTGCCCAGGACACAATTGAATAGCAGTGCCCTAGGAACCGCCTAGTAACACTTTTTTTTTGCAAATCAGAAGTGTTTTTCCAAGATGCAAGGCTGTATACTCTTTTTTTATTACTCATTGAAGTAATTTTTCTTCTTTGTAAAGCACATCTCTCCTCAACAAGATGCATGATTTGAAGAATCGCATCTCTAAGAATCTATTTGACCGTAATTTTACTCGTAGCATCAATTAGATTTCCACCAGAGCAAAGTGAATGAATGGATTGAAGCTGTCTTCCAACACAAGCAGCAGTAAACTCAAAGCACGTAAATAATATAAGACCAAAATGTCAATGGCCATTAAATCCATGTAACTTCATCATCACATCACATGGGATTTGATCTGCTGCGTGACGAGGAAATGAGACACCGGCGCTTTCATTCTGCAGCAGCTCTCGGGGTGAAGAGCGTGCGATAGAGTGATCTCGCTGACTCACATGAGCCCCCTGCTAGCTCATAATTAATTTACATATCTTTGTGTTTCATTCACATAATTAACAAGCCTCTGGATAACGCCAGGCCCATTAGGTGTTTCAGCATGTTTACAGGGAAGTTTTAATGACATCTATGGAGGTAAGAAGTGCAATTACATTTATTGACTTGGGTTTATTCAATTTTAGATATGGCTGCATTTGCTAAATACTGGTTACTATTGTAATGCCTTCCATAGATGAGCTGAAATACACTTCCTGATAATAACAACGTATTAAAGGAATAATATGAAAGCCTGTTTCCACCTTGGGATAAAAAATAAAACAGGGCAATTGCGACTTTTTATTTCACAATTTGGACTTTTTTTCTCACTTTTTCTCAAATCTCACTTTTTCTTGCAATTCTGAAAAAAACGTCAATATGTGACATATAAACTCAGAATTGTGAGATATAAACTCCGAACTGCAAGATATAAGCTCACAAATCTGAGAAAAAAGTAAAGATTGCAAGAAATAAACTGAGAGAATTGAGAGAAAGTTTTTATGCAGTTCTGAGTTAATATCTTGCAATTCTGCTTTTTGTCCCTTAGAATTTTGAGTTTTAATCTCGTTAATCTCACAATTCTGAGAAAAAACATCAACATGCAAGATTTAAACTCAGAATTGTCAGATATGAACTTGCAATTTTGAGTAAAAAAGTCAGAATTGTGAGATAGTTTCAATTACCTTTAATTATTTTTTATTCTGTGGCAGAAAAAAAATATTTGTGAGATAAAAAAAAAATCTAAATTCTGAGAAAAAACTAAACTAAACTAAATAAAATAAAAGAGAATCAAAACAAACAAAAAGTCAGAATTGCAGGTTTTTATTGTGCAATTCTGAGTCTATATCTTGCAATTCTGCCTTTTTTCTCAGAATTTGGGGGTTTTATCTCACAATTCTGACTTTTTTCTCGGAATTCTCAGAATTGTGAGAAATAAAGTCTGAATTGTAAAGCAAAAAGTTGCAATTACCTTAATAAAAAATAAGAATCCATAGGATAGTTCGCCAAAAAATTAAACTCATTTCATGTTGTTCCAAACCTAAATGCCATTTAATCATGAAAACAAAAGATGAGATTGATACTGGTCTTAAATTAGATTTTGTTTCCTCATGAAAAGCACTTTCATGGTGCCTTTATATTGCTTTTATTGTTTTTTGTCCTTTGTGGAGTTTGACAGACTATATGGACTGTCATTGAATGCAAAACAGTTCTGAATGGCATGAATTTAGATTTTTAGGTGAACTTTTCCTTATACGTTGCTCCAAAATACTTTGGTTTGCTGTAATGAAATATTCTAATTAGGATACATTTGACAATGCATTATCGATTGAATATATCATTCTTGGCAGTGACAGCGAGTGCAAGTTTCTGCTTCTTATGGGGAACATTTGACAGAGCTGATTATTGTGATTTCTATTCTGAAAACTGACACGGTAATGACAGCTGAATCATTATCAGCCATGCAAAGGTTGACGCTCTGTCTCTTAACGAGCTGTCTGCCTTCTGAATGGCACCGCACTGTTTCTTCACTCTGTTTGAAAGGTTAAGATTCAGGATGTCAGCAACGTCTGTGAGAAACAAGGACAAATGCGATGCAAAATGAACAGTTTTCATGTGAGCAGCACTGAGATTAAAAGAGCAAAACAATATTGGTGTAAACTTGGTGACAATTAAAATCACATTTTTATTTGTTGCATACAACAACAGCACAATGAAATGAGTTATATAAACATTTGATTATATGCATGCAGCATATGTAAGTTTTACAAGGAATAGTTCCTCCAAAAAAAAAATTTGCTGGAAATGTACTCACCCTCAGGCCATCCAAAATATAGATGAGTTTGTTTCATCATCAGATTTGGAGAAATGTGTCTTTCTGTCACTTGCGCAGCAATGGATCCTCTGCAGTGAATGGGTGCCGTCAGAATGAGAGTCCAAACAGCTGATAAAAACATCACAATAATCCACACCACTCCAGTCCATCAGTTAACATCTTGTGAAAGCAAAAGCTGCGTGTTTGTAAGAAACAAATCCATCATTAAGACGTTTTTAACTTAAAACTTGACTTCTGAAAAAAATACGAGTCCTCTCTGTACACAATAACACTTCCCCAGTGAGAAATGGTCTGGTCTGAATCAGGAGTGAAATCTGCACAGATCAAGCACCGTTTACAAACCAAAACAGTCCAAAACAGCTCTAAACAAATATGTGAGTGGATTTTGACGCGAGAGACAACAGGGAATGGACTTTTTCACTACAGTAAGTATTATTATGGATTATGGACTCTGATTTTAGTCAGAAGCCACGTTTGAAGTTAAACCGGCTTAATGGATTTGTTTCTTACAAACACACAGCTTTTGGCTTCACAATATGTTAATTGATGGACTGGAGTGGTGTGGATTACTTGTAGATTATTGTGATGTTTTTATCAGCTGTTTGGACTCTCATTCTGACGGCACCCATTCACTGCTGAGGAGCCATTGCTGAGCAAGTGACGGCAATGATACATTTCTCCAAATCTGATGAAGACACAAACTCATCCATGTCTTGGATGGCCTGAGGGGAGTAAATCTGATTAAATAGCTCTGGGTGAACTATTCCCTATTTCCTTAAGGAACAATTTGTTTGTGGCTATTTTTACTCACTACTGTACCCGGTCATATGCAGATTGTACATTCATAAAATATTTAACCTGCAACCATTGCAAACATCATGCTCTAGTGGCTATATTAAGCACAAGACTGTAAAACACTCTACTTGATCCTTTCGCCCAAATTCAGAGGAATCAAATAACCCACTTTTAATGATCTACTGTCATGTGCCACCTAAACTCAGTGTGTTAATTATCAGCTCCATCATCAGCGCTTGTCATGATGAAACTCATTTTTATTCTGAAATCTGACACACTTTAATCATTATGTACAAGGGTGACAAAACAACATCTGTTTAGTCACAGGTTTATTGTAATATAGTCTAGTGCAGTATCTGGTGAAATACAAAAGAATATCTTAAATGAATGCTAACAAGTATTTCTGACAATTCTAATGAGTTACAGAGTCACGTGGCAGCTGGTGGGGTTAAAAATAGCCGGGTCAAGAGCCCTGGTTAGACGGGCCAGTTGCCACTTATAAGAGCTGCTTCTGATTCCAGATGCTTATTAGACAGAGAACAGCAAGACGGGTAAGCAAGCATTTGTTTTTATTAATAATTTATGCACAGAAATGTACACTTTTGTTATGTTGACAGGACAGCAGTATTAGATGCAGTGCACTCATGAAATTACAATTAATATCACTAGGAATAAACACTGTATTGCTTTTAAATATAGCATGAACAGTACAATCTAGTAATGCTATTATAAAATTAATCACAGAAGCAATTTCATATGTTATTGTTTTTGCTTGATAAGTGATGATTTCCTGCTAAATGTGTTATACGTGCAAATTTGTTCCAAATAGCATTTTTTTTGGTCTGCATTTGTTTTGTACGATGTTTATATTTAATTGCCTGTCCTGGTTAAATTAAGTAGCTTAATCAAATGCATGCTACTCGATGAGCTATTCTAAACAAATGCACAATTTATGGTTAGTTTATGCAAAAGAACATTGCAATCTTGTTAAATCCAATCTCGTTCATCCACTGACAGCTTCATCCCCGCTTACGGCGAGTCTCTACAATAATGGACAAAAATGCAGAGGTGTTAGTATGTGGCGCTTCAATTATGAAGGATGTCTGGGAAATCAGACTGAGGGCGTATCGACAGAAACGGCAGCTGGAAGAGGAGAGGATACGGAAGAGCGCTCTGGAAAGGTGAGGACCTGCCGAACCTCTCGTTTTCTGGCATTTGTCAATCAGAAAACTCGATATTTACAAAACAACTTTGTGGCTCAAAAATATCCTAAGGTATATTTGAGACATTTCCAATTTGCTAAAAGCAGCCCAGTAAGACAAAAAGAAAAATAAATAATTTGAAATTAATTTAAAAATTACATAAAAATAACAATTATTAAAACTGTTTAAAAAAATTATTACATTTTATAATAAAACATATTTAGAAATGTTTTTAAAATAAATGTCAGTATATACTGTATATATAAAAATGGCACAAAGGTATAGTTGCTAAAAATTGATGTAAATAAATTGTCTACCAAAATGTTTTTTGGCCTTTTTTAGTATATTTTCTTAGATTTTCTTGCCACCAAAATACATTTTGAAATATTTTTTGATGTATGAAGGTTGAAACTATATATATTTTCTATTTCAAAAATATATTTAATTGAGCTTTACTGTTTACAACATATATTTAGCATATTTAAAATAAATTTTGGCCACATAAAAATACATTTTGCCATATGGGGTTTGTTGATAGTTAACCAGTTTAATGATGAAAATATTTTAAACAAATTCCATTTCATATACTTTTGTAATATCTATGAATATGCTATTGCTGCACTCATGCCATGTCAGAATTACTGCAATTATTAGTTTCTTGCTTGGAAAAACTTTCTCTCACTCATAATTACAAGCTGCTTATTGGTGCATTTTGAGCGTTGCTCAATAAATTCTGAAGAAGACAAGAACAGTTCTCTGATTCATCTCATAATTACAGTAACTCTAATATTGCATGAATGCAGTTTGATCCCAAATGTCTCTCTGCCTATTATGTTTGCACATAATAAGGCCATTCAGAACGATAATGAGCTTGTGGTCACTTCAACTTTAATTGCCTTAATTGTGTAAATATTAATTTTAATAAGAGCAGCCATCTTTAATTAATCTGTTAAAACAAAAGAAGCACACATTTCATAATTAATGACAATTATTTGTGTTTGTTGTCTGTACAAATTAAACTTTTCATAGAATCAATCAGGATTGGAAGGTGCGCATATCCTCCAATACAAAAACCCCTAAAAGGCTGGAGAGAAAGGCAAAGCTTCCTGAAGAATCGACTCTTGATGCACACAAGGCTAAAATAACGGCTCAAGGCTTACAGAGCAGTCGGATTCAGAGGCAAGTGGACTCGACTAAAACCACCAAAGCAAATAAACTGGCCCTGTTACGTCAGCTCAATGAAAGCTGCCCAGGGTTGATGGTGTGGGCGGAGTCTTGGAAGTTTTCACAACCTTTGCCGAAACCTGAGGAAATTCCCTGTATGTTCGACTGGGGGCAATCATGGAAGTTTCTCAATTTTCAGCCAAGCACTGATGGTAAATCATGGTTTGATCTCGGGTTTGATGCCAGCAACAATATGAGCTCCAATGACATGTTTCTGTGGGAGAAGCTCAGCACAGCTTTAGAATCTGAACACATTAAACAAGACCTGGTCACTCCAGAATGGGAAAAGTCTTGGATATTCAGTCAGAAAAGAAAAGAGTGTCACGAAGACAGAAATAAAAATGATTGCAACAAATTTTACAATCAAAACGAGGAAATTGCATCAGACTGGAACGAGTCCTGGAAGTCAACAAAGCCTGGAAAAGAAGTAGATGTTAAGTCTGATTTAATTCAACCAACAGCTAATGAGGAAAAACAACCTGAATTATCATGGAATAATTCTTGGATGCACTTTAAAAAGCAGCTTTGTGTGAAATCTAAAGCTACAAATAATTCAGCTTGGAGTGAATCTTGGAGAGTTGCGAAAACCATATCAGAAAAGGAGACAAAATCAATCCAATCTCAAGCAATGGTGCCTGAGGAGCTGCATCCCAACATCTGCAACGTGATAATGAATGTGTCTAGAGAGATGAAGCACACAATTCCATGGAGCTCGCAGTTCGGTGGGAGGGACGCACAGCTGTCTGAATGGGAAAAATCATGGACGACCATAAAAAATCTGTCAGAGTATAAAGAAGAGATAAATTAACAGGTGGAAGTGAAGGTTGAGACATTGAAACCAGACAAGCAACCAATTGAACATGTGAAATTCAATGTACTTGTTTTGCCAAAAAGCCAGAAGCGGCAAGATATGCTTAACTTCTCCGAGCAAATAAACTGGAAGGATTCTTGGAAGATGATGAAACGCCAGCATAGAGAAGAAAGAGCCTTGAGGAACCGGATAAATCCACCTTCGCAATTTTCACAAAATCTCACTGAATGGCCTGATTCTTGGAGGTTCACCAACTTAACGCTTAACCAAGATGGCGGTCTATGGCAGCAGGGGTTGGTCTTCCAATTCTCAACCCAGGCTTATTAGAAGAGTGCGAGAAAATGAAGATATCCCGCATAACAGACCAGCAGGGGTTCGCGCATGGGCAGAGTCCTGGAGGTCAACGAGACGTCAGCATCTTCTGGAAAGGCAAGCGACCAGTGCATCTACCCAGCTGGTATGTCAACATATGTATGCACGATCTGTGGCAGACTGGGAACAATCATGGAAGTCATCAACTCATCTGCGTCGTCATGATAGACCCTCCATGACTGCGTGGATGGATTCTTGGAGGTGCTCCACCTTGGAGGATCACCAACCTGGACATACGTGGTTTGAGAAATCAATGGAAGTCAAAGGCAGAAAGGAATTTTGCAGAGCATCGAATGCATTTAGCAGATCCTTTGATTCTCAGACATTCAAAGAACGATATCCTGCGAATGATTGGAATGACTCCTGGAGGGTTAAGAGGAGGTTTGATGGTCCAGGACTTGCACAACTTATGAAAAGCGAAGTGCTAGATTGGGATAATTCTTGGATGTTCAGCAGCACAGAGTTTTATCAAACACAAGGTGAATGTTATTTGAATTCTCACCTGACGTCTGATGTCAAGAGCCATGTGATGCTCAAATCAGTGCAGATCGAGAGCAGGTCAGAGTGGGGTGGATCGTGGAAGATATCAAACCCACAACCACCAAAAAACATCGCCTCGTGGGTTGATGCAAAGCCAAGATCATTCAATGCACAAGACCTGATTCTTTGGTCCAAACACAAAGACATCTATTATTTACCCTCTGCTTCATTCAAAGACTTGAAGCTGAAGATGTGGAGCAAGTCCTGGAGGTTCATGAAGATAGATCTTGACTCGAAGCACAGGAAGGATGAGGATGTATCTGTGATAATGACAAAGACTATAAAGATAAAAAAGCAAATATACTCAGTTATAGATCAGCAGAAAACACAAATGAAGATATGGAGTGATGCATGTAAAATAGCAAAGACGCAACCACAAGCAAAGCGTAACGTTCAATCCAGATCTGGCAATGTGGAAGATGAAGATGAAGAAATGTTTGCAGAATGGATGGAATCTTGGAAGTTCTCAAATAATTTAAAACGTGTGAGCCTGCCAATGTATCTCTGAGCAATTGCAAAAAGTCCTGGAAGTTTCTCCTTGATCCGAATGTAACAATTAATGGCCCAACAACTAACAAGAATCGCTGAGGATTACAGACTTTGCAGGTCAGGTGTTAAGAGTATGTCTTTCATTTCAATTAAATGACAAGTGATGTTTTTAAAACTTCTACAAATTCACCCCAGAATAAAGTAGTGTCCTGTGCAGACACAATACCTTGTCTTATATATTGTGTCCAAGTGCAACAAACCACAACAACATATGATTATTTCTGATGCAGTCACGCTGACAGCTGAGAACTGCCGCTCTAGTTTAACAGTTTCAAGGCACATCATTTATTCTTTTTCAAGTCATTGCACACAGAGTGCATGCGGTTCAGCACTTCCTAACAAAAACAAGAATGCGAATGTTTAACTCTAGTGCAAGTGTATTAAATTGGATGGAGTACAACAGCAGTTCTGCTGTATGATCACATACTGCAACAATGAAAATGATACAGCATGCAAATCACCATGCTTGTACATTTACATTTAGCAATGATACAGCATGCAAATATGCTTGTGGAACTGTATGGCATGGCATAATTAGAAGAGAAATGTACTTTGCAGGAAGATATTAGAATATATGTATGCATTCAAATAATATAGATATATAAGTTTCGTTAGCAGCGCAAAGGTTGTGGTTCAATTCCCAGGGAACACACATACTGACAAAAATGTATAACCTGAATGCACTGTAAGTCGCTTTGGATAAAAGCGTCTGATAAATGCATAAATGTAAATGTAAATATATTTTGATATATATAAAAATTTCTAAAAATACTTCAGTGCTGATTTTGTGATATATTTATCCAAGTTACTTCTCAGAAATTGAATATAAAATATTGTCATGCTTCTTTTTACTCAAAATGTTAATAGATAATAATAGATCAACAATTAGTATAAATTAAATGTATTACAAACCACACATGCCCTCAACTCAGGGTATCCCACACTGCCACCTACTAGCAGTGAAAATCATAAGCATCACCCCTTACTCAGTGCCTTACTGACGAGCATTTTAGCTACAGTTGATTCATTTTGTAATTAAGCTGGATTTCTGAGCCCTAAATGACCCAGCTGATCACGTTGATTGAAATATTTTTTACTTTGCATCACATCTCCACAATCTCCCTTAATTATCTGATTAGCTAATGGTGTGTTCTGGTATGTTTTTCCAGTTCAAACAGCTTCAGGGCAATTGCATCAATATAATACAATTTACATTATATATCAACCCTTTACTGGTTGACACACTTAAGTATATAATTTAGCATTCTTTATGCCAAATGTGTCTTTTATAGGTTTATACCTGAATAGGAAACTATGTCTGACAGACACAAATAATATTTCAAGAGTGATGCACAGATAAAGATATTGTCATTAAGTAATGAGCAGAAGGCGTTTCACTGGCTATTGCTTACACTGCACAAATTAAACTACTAAATAATGTGCTGACAATCGTCTGGTCTCATTTTTTGTTTTGCACGAGCTCAAGCAAAGCTGTCTCACTTCGGTTCACCATCTGTCACAAACGTCCCGTCTCTGCCCTTTCAGAAACACATTTAAAACCTCTCCTCTGAATGTGCTTCTCTAAATGACGGCCCGAATCCAAGGTGCTTCGTGCAGATTTTATTCAGCGTGTTGCAGGCTGTGCCATTTTGTAGTTAAAACGCCAATTAAACATGTAAAATTAAAGGTCAAAGCTTAATGTGACCCACCCTGCCTTACTGCTGTTTCTTTTTTGAAGGCCAATTAAAGCCTAATGTCTGTTCTTTTGAAAGTCATGAAGTAGTATTTCGACAAATTTTCCACCCAGAGTTATTTCAGTAGAATTTATATATCATGGTATTTATTTGCTTTTATTTTTAAATGTTCAGTTTTCATTTTAATTTACTTAAGTTTATTTACTTTTCATTTGATGTAATATTAAAGGATTAGTTCACTTTCAAATAAAAATGTCCTGATAATTTACTCACCGCCATGTCATCCAAGATGGTTATGTATTTCTTTCTTCAGTCGAAAAGAAAGTAAGGTTTTTGATGAAAACATTCCAGGATTTGTATCCATATAGGCCCTGTCCCAAATGGAACATTTCATGTGCACTTGCGGTCTTACAATGGCCGCCGCGTGCGCGTGTCCGTTAAGTCCACAAGACCGTAGGGTGTCCCATTTCTCATTTTAGCGTTCAGAAGGGTGCTCGCGAGCGCCCCCTTTGTGGCCGTTATGCGCCCTCGATCTGCACTTCTGCCGAGCCCGCACTGGGGCGAGCTCCGCAGCAGACTTCTACCCGACAGTCAAAGTGGCATTACGTCACGAAAGTGCGGACTCCGAGGAAGACCACAAGGTTTTAGGGTGTCATTTGGGACAGGGCCATAGTTAGTTTCAATGGACTCCAAAACGGTTGAAGGTCAAAAAAATAGTTTCAGTGCAGCTTCAAAGGGCTACAGACGATACCAGACAATGAATAAGGGTATTATCTAGCGAAACGATCGGTCATAAAAAAAAAAAAAAAAAGTGTATATGCTTTATAAACATAAATGCTCGCCTGTTCTGCGACGCGCGTAGACGTAGGCGGAAGTACCGAGTCATGGGCTGTTTCTCAATACCAAGTACGCAAAGTTCGGACTTGCGTCCTCGGTAGTTTGGACTTCACAAGTTTGACTCGGGAGTGCGAACTCTCAAGGACGGGAGGACACAAGTCCAGTAATTCTGCAAATGGAACAGCAGTGTACTTGATAACATCAGTCAGCTCGCCTCCGGTTAACACTGTATTACAATACAACGAAATATCAAACACACTACCTTTTTATTTTCATGCAAACATATTAATAGCCGCAAAAATGTAGTTCAAGGAACGTACATACATAAACGAAATATATCAAACAGCGTTGCCTCTTTTCTGTTTCATTAAAAACAAACAAACACCACTGCCTTTTCGTTTTCTTCAAAATATAAAACAACTCTCTTTTCGTTTTCATTTAAAAAATATAAAACATTAATATGTGGTTTAGGTAATATGTGCACAATACACATATACACTGATTATCTTTACTGCATAATAAAATGAAATATGACAAGCACGAGTCTGCCTTTTTTGTTAAATGTCAGTTTTAATGAACAATAATAGCCATTATAAAAGTAGAAGTATTATAAGAGACTTATGTAATAGTAAATAAAGACAAAGGCAACAGCAGTGTGTTAAAAAAGTCAGCGCTGTATTACGATTAATAAATAAATAATTTATGAAACATAACTTTGTGCTCAGTCAAAACAATATGTTTCAAAACAAAAATAATAGATTCATGAGACCAAAGATTGCCTGTTAGATTTACCCAAAACGTATTTTACTTCATGTTTAACCACATCAGAGGTCCTGTCCCAAATGGAACACTTCATGTGCACTTGCGGTCTTACGGACTTACAATGGCCGCCGCGTGCGCGTGTCCGTTAATTCCACGAGACCGTGGGGTCAGTAGTCAGGGCACTGATCAGGGAGTCGGCCATTTTAAGGGCTGTCTCAATTCGTGGAATCCTTCCAGTGCACTGGAACGTTCGCTCCCTGAAAAATCCCACAATGCACCGCAAAAACTAGGGAGCATCGGCGTTCACTAATATGCTCCCTTACCGGAAATAACGGAAATAACATTTCTGAAGCGTGAAACATAAACCACACGAGACAACGGGATAAATATAATGACACGCGATAGAATATTTGAAAAGACAAAGTTTTTTTTCAACATAATTCGTATATTTCAACATAAACACACATCGCTAGACAGGTAATGAACACATTTATTTAACATTTATAATGAAAATTCGGCTGAGATGTTTATGAACATGTAACAGAACGCTGAGTTTATAGAGAATAAAAAATAATATCAAAAAGAGATCGGTCCTGTCTGTTGTTTATTAATTCAAGCGGTGACGTTGTACGTAATCATGTCACTGGAATTCGAGTGCTCACTGTCCCGACATGCAGTGAGTCAGGGAACTTACCAGTGACCGAATTCGTATACACGATCTACTGATTTACGAGATTATGAGCTAGGGAGCTGATTGAGACGCACCCTAAATCAAACGGCGTTTACAAAAAAAGGGAGTTACAACTCAACGAGTTTACAAGGTAAAACAACGATTTGTCGGACGATTTTGAACTTGGAGGAGAGAATGGAGCCTACGCCAAGCGCGACCTTTTCAACGTCATTACGTACTACGTGAAGTCTGGGACGCGCATAGCAGAACAGGTGAGCATTTTTGTTTATAAACCATATACATTTATTTTTTTAATGACCAATCATTTCGCTAGATAATACCCTTATTCATCGTCTGATATCGTTTATAGCCCTTTGAAGCTGCACTGAAACTGTAATTTTGACCTTCAACTGCTTGGAGTCCATTGAAACTAACTATATGGATACAAATCCTGGAATGATTTCATCAAAAACCTTAATTTCTTTTCGACTGAAGAAAGAAATACATAAACATCTTGGATGACATGGGGGTGAGTAAATTATATTACATTCTAATTACATTCTAATTTTAAAGTGAACTAATCCTTTAAAAACATTCTTTGTAAATTCAAAAGTAGCAAGATTTATAATATTCTTAAAAGCACCAATAATTAAATTAATTGTATACAGTTCATTGTACAATTACAATTTTGTACAATCTAAGTTATCTATTTATCCATCCATCCATCCATCCTTTCAAACAAAACAAAAAACAAATACATATAAGTAAACAAAATAAAAAAAACTTCCAGGCTAGTTTTTCATAGAAGGTTTATATTTTATTTCACTTCAGCTTCATTTCAATTATTGGACATAATTTGTAATAGTTTTAATTTTAGTAACCGCACCGTTGCATTTGTGGCTGTATTTGTTGGTTGAAGCCTCATTCAGTTTGTGCATTCAGTTTTATTGGCCTAAGATCACATGGAAGATATACACCATCAGATATATATTTACAGGCGACCCCGTGTGTTTGCTGACGGCTCGCTGTATTGTCAAGCACGTATTTGCCTGGCATGGTTGCGGTTGTTATGGCAGGAGCAGGACTGTCTACCCCACATGCATCGCTCCAGAGGCTTTCTGGAAACGCTGCAGTAAAATTAATGAGCGGAGGGCCTGACACCAAATTATGGAGGCTGGGTAGTGTGGATGTCTCAGGCGCCGCACAGACACTTAATTTTCCTGCAAAGAGACATGCCTTCAGCACAGAGTCCTCTCTCTTTTTCTCCACCACACACGCAGAAACAAACACAATATATCATCAAACTGCTCCCACTTCAGCAGCATCTCTGCGCTCGTCCCATAGGGGTGTTTAAGCAGGTAATACAGAGGAGTGGTATTGTTATCCCGCTCACTTCTGAAGCCAACTGATTTTCAGATCGTTTGCAGCTCACCTCCCAAGCTGTTCACACAGAAACAAGCGAACATCTAAACTCTCACATCACAATGATATATATTGTGGTTTAAAGAAGCTTATAAATTGGAAAGAGCGGTGCCAGTGTGTATACTTTATTCTAGTTAATGTTTCTCACATTTACTCGCAAACCTTAACTATAAAAACATTTCCAACTTATTGCATAACAAATAGTTCAACTTTTATAGTAGAGCATATTGCCACAATCAGAATATTAGTCTTAGTCTTAGTCAGTCTTAATATAGATAATCATTCTTGGTAAATTCAAAAGTAACAAGATTTTTATGTTCTTAATAGCAACAATGTTTCAACGAATTGTATCCATTAAATAATATTTAAACAAAATAAAAAATAGATATGAAAAATAAAATAAAATGAGATACAATCTTTCAGTTTGATATTTGATAAACATTCTACTATTTTAATTTTTGTTTTAGTAATAATTAAATTAGTTGTAACTATTATTTTTACAAACAAAATACAATTTGATAAATAAATAAAAATTACAATGATATACAATCTTTCAATTTGATACATTTAAATTTAGTCATTTTGCAGATGCTTTTATCCAAAGAGACTTAAAATTGGGGAACACATGAAGCGATTCATCTTGAAGAGGCAAACAGACAGAGGAAGTGCTCGTAACACCAAGTCTCAGGCATTGTTCAAATAAGTACAAGCTAGCAAGGAAGGAGAGAAAGATAAAGAGAAGATTACAATTGTTTTTGTTTTTAAGTTTATAGGATGAAGTCAAGTAGTGTTGAAAGAGATGAGTTTTCAGTTGTTGCTTGAAGATTGACAGGGATCCAGCGGTCCGGATGGGGGTGGGAAGATCATTCCACCAGCCAGGAACGGTGAACGAGAATGTTCTGGAGAGTGATTTTGAGCCTCTCTGTGATGGTACCACGAGGCGCGTGATAGCAGTACTGAGGGATGTAGATTCGTAATAGTGAGTGGAAGTAGCGGGCTTCGTAATAGTGAGTGGAAGAGGCGGGGCTTCGTCGCTTCGTAATAGTGAGTGGAAGTAGGTGGGGCTTCTGGAGGAGATGTAGATTCGTAATAGTGAGTGGAAGTAGGCGGGGCTTCTGGAGGGGATGTAGATTCGTATAGTGAGTGGAAGTAGGCGGGGCTTCTGGAGGAAGATGTAGATTCGTAATAGTGAGTGGAAGTAGGCGGGGCTTCTGGAGGGGATGTAGATTCGTAATAGTGAGTGGGAGGCGGGGCTTCTGGGGATGATGTAGATTCGTATAGTGAGTGGAAGTAGGCGGGGCTTCTGGAGGGGATGTAGATTCGTAATAGTGAGTGGAAGTAGGGGGCTTCTGGAGGGGATGTAGATTCGTAATAGTGAGTGGAAGTAGGCGGGGCTTCTGGAGGGGATGTAGATTCGTAATAGTGAGTGGAAGTAGGAGTAGGTAATAGGGGTGCTGAGCCTGTCGTTGTTCTATATGCAAAGCATAGTGTCTTGAAGAGAGTGTAGCCAGCTGCAAGGAGATAAAGAGAGGTGGACATGGGCTCTTTTGGGCTCGTTGAAGACCAGTCGTGCCGCTGCATTCTGAATCATTTGTAGAGGTTTGATTGTGTTTGATGGAAGTCCAGCTAGAAGAGCATTGCAGTAGTCCAGCCTAGAAATGACCAGGGCCTGGACAAGAAGTTGTGCAGCATGCTCTGTCAGAAAGGGCCTGATCTTTCTGATGTTGTGAAGTGCAAACCTGCAAGATCGAGCAGTCTTTGCAATGTGCTCTTTGAAGGTAATAGGTAATAAAAAGTTATTATAAAAAGTAAATGTTTTAGTCATTTAGTTGTTGGCTTTTTTAAATATTCCTATTTAGATTTATTTTAATTCATTCATATTTCACTTTTAGTCATTTTTCAACTTATTAACAATCACCCAGAACACCACATTTGACATTCAAGAGAAATACTCATGCTCAGTCTCCTCTATATTCAAAAAGAACGCATGATGAAATATATAAAAAAGTTTTCATACAAGACAAATGATAAGCAGTGAGATGTTTTTGTATTTGCAGTACTATCACAGGTCTCAAGAGAAAATAATCATCAAAAACATTATAATACTCCAATATACAGCTCCACAATCCTTTATTTATCTCTGAGGAATAGAGTTGAAGTCTAATCCTGGAAGAGATTTAATGTAATGAGTCTTTTAAACCTCTGGCAGGTGTGTTTGTTAAAGCTTCTGAGCACCAATCATTTTGACTCATTTTCATAATGCTAGCGGTCACCAGTTGATCAGACAGTGAGATTCATTTCTGTTCTGCATTGACTGCGTGAAACTGGGATTAAATTGGTATACACTGGATATAAATTTGTCAATAGGTTTAGCTGTTTTATATTATGGTAAAATACTGTTTTATCAGCATTATAAAAACGCATTTAGTCATTTTCTGCTCCATAGAAATTGAAAAGCAAACATTTGAAAATAACAACCGAAACATTATTGTGAATTTGTGGACTTCATACGTGGACTTCATTAATGTACATTTAACTGTAAAATAATTTGTGATTTATTTGCTTATTAAGACCTGGATTATAGCAGTTTTTAATTGATATTGTTAAAATTAGCTTTTATTTTATATTTAATTTAAATTTTTTGCAGCTAATTTTGTTGTGTGTTTTTGTCATTTCTATTCATGCATTTTTTTTTTTTTTTTTTGTGATTTTAGTACATTCAACAAGAGAATGAAAATAAGAAATGTTGCCCTTTTCATATTTAATTTGATTCCAGTTGATATTCATTTCAAGCAATTAATTTTTTTTTACGGTTTTAGATTTGTTAACGAGAGTAACCCTGGTCCAAACAATCATTTAGTCCTTCTATCAGGTTTCACAGCAGGTTCTCATCAAGCTGGTCTTGCTCTGTTTTCATGCTAGCAGGTTCCTGCGCCTGGTGTACAGGAGCATCGGTAATGATGCAGCCACATTTGAGCCGCTTGTCTCCAGCGTACAAGACCTGTCGACCCCCAACCCAGATATATAGCCATTTCTAAGACCCCCCTCACTTATGGTAGAACCCAAGCTGTGTTCAGCAGCCAATTTGGGCTGGTTACTGTCAGCACTCGAGGTGTCCCACGGTTCTTGAACAGAAGCAGCAGTGAGATATAGTGGGCTGAGGCGGCTCACATCCATCAACACTCCTCTCGCTGCCGATTCACAAAAGTATCCTTCACTTTATACTTCAGCACAAAATTTCATGCTACTCATTGTCTTCGCCCAAACGTTGTCATCATTAGACCTCTTAATGCACCTATAACTTATAATGACTTCATCTGCATGTTATTAATTTCAGCAGTGCCATATGCTTCACAATGCTATTGTGGTTCTACCCAAGATATTCATAACATAAACCGCAGAATTATTGTTTGCCACAGCTGATGGGTTCTTGAAGGGTTTTCGAGGGGTTTCAGGAAAGCAAACTATGAAGCATGAAATTTTGTGACGATCACTGTTTGTTCACCTGCAAGAAAACATAATGAGAATCAACTGCTACATGACAACAAATGGCATCTTACATAAGGAAATTCATTTCTCATTAAATCACTATGGTTTAGCGTTTTTATATTTACTTTCTGGGAAAGAAAAACTCACTGAAGTAGTTTACAAACGTGAAGACGCTGAAGGTTGAATGACTTCATTCACGCTGTCCAATCAGGCACGAGTACAGCAAACGTCTGATTAGTATGCAAACGCCGTGCACTTGTTACCCGGATAATTTACTCGCCAAAATGGCCGTTTGTTATCTTAAAAATATCGCTCATCCAAACTAGGAAATGTCAGATAAATACGTTTTTCATAAGCACCAAGGTTTTCCATTTCTTTTTAAGGCGTTTCTCCAGTCATCCGAGAGACTTCTTGATGTGTTTGTTTGCTTTGTTGAAACCATTCAGCCTAAAACTCGTAATAGTTGTTGGAATTGCCTCCTTGAATATGTGAATTGGGGTGAAACTGTCAGGGTAAAAAATGGCTTTGTAAGTAGCTGACAAACGATCCAGGAACGGTTATGTGAATTCATAATCATAACACGCGGAAAACCAGCACAATAGCAGGTCATGTGACCGCACTTCGGCCCACTGTAGTTTATACAAAATAATATACAGAGTCATATTTGAGGTTGTGCTGTGTTATCGTTGGCCATTATTATTTGTATATTTGTTGGGAATCCTTCATGCATTTCATCTACAATATTTAAAGTTGTTGTAATGATGATACTTGCAACCGGGTGCCGTTAAATGGTGCTGAAGCATGCGCACTAGAGAGTGTTTAAATACGGTCTGTCGCGCTCTTTCAAACTACTTTTTGAAACTCTTATAAAACTCCGGTTGGCTTCTAAGCTGGGAATTTGTGCTTGTTTATATGTGAGTTGAGGAAAAACTAGTCTGATCACTTACCTTTCCTTAACAAGACACATTATTTGCTGAATAATTCAAGCATTTCAAGATGAGTTACATAGGCTACTAAAGTTTAGGAAGCACCAGAGTTATACTTGGGGAATCATTTAGATCTCAGTTAAAGCAAGAAATCTCAAAAACAACTTGCCTGAGGTTATACATATTTCTGCATATCCAGACCAGTAGACCAAGTCATTAATGCTTCATAAAAAGTACAGAATCACAGCAAAGAAACGTTGTACTACCCCTAACTGCATGGTAGGACTTCTAAAATGATTTATCAGGAGGAGGTTGTAGTCTGAGACGGTTTTGAATTCACTCTTCCATTATAAGAGGGACTCGCGGACTGAGCAGTAATGACCACAGATCCCTGACGTTCCTGTGAAAAGGAGTCAGAAAAGCCCTTGATTCAGATCTGAGAGTATCAGAAGATAACAAGTCTTGTTGGATGTGAGAAACATCAAAATGTACATTCAGTCGTATGTTTCTGATTTAACTTCTCTGAAGCACTGCCTCTTGATTTTCTCTAGTAAAACTTCTCTGATGGATTTACATAAAGTTCCCTTTTATACGCTTGTATATTGCACGTTCAGCAGCCCAAAAGTACTTGAGTATCTATGATGCACTTAAAACCTGAATACCACTGTCAAAATGCTATATATATTATGTGATGAAATGCATAGTTTAAGTTTTGCTCAAGTGTCTAAATACTAGTGTATATGTTTAGACTATTTAAGTTGATGTCTGTTTATTTCCCGAGGAGCCAAACGTCTTATTGCTCTTCCAATACCTGACAAGGCAATATGAGAAAAAAATCCCACAATGCTTTTTTGGGCTTAGAGAATAAGCTATGATATCATATAAGCTATCATATTCAGCTATGAGGAAGATTGAATTTGTGAAACCCAGTTATTAAAAACCGGCAATATGACTTTTTATTTTGCTTTGTTCATTTTCAATTATTCAAAAAACCCAGCAACTCATTACCTACCACCCGACAAAGAGAAAATAGATTTATAATATTCATTTGGAATCACGTATCCTCACTTCCTTTTGCACGAAAATAAAAAAATTTTTTTCAATGCGTATTCGTCCTTTATTATTCAGCTTCATTTGAGAACGCATAAATAGAATGCATGTGAAATTCATTGCATTCTTTGTAATCGCATGAAATGCACGACTAAGTGAAATTCTTAGGTTAATTACATTTAAAAGAGGGGGAAGAAAAGTGGGTCAAACAGAGAGAGATAAAGCATCAAATATGCAGGGCTGCTGTCACTCGCCATGTGCCCGTCACTGTTTCAGTAATGCACTTCAGATTACAGCAGCTCTTTTCCAGAGATGCCATATTTGGTTTTCAAATGCACCATGGGAAAGGCTGCAGAGGGTGTTCGTAAGACTGCTGACGATAGCATGAAAGAAACTTCACTATTGGTTTGATATTAAAGAATAAAAAGTGAACTGTGTAGGGAAGATCCTTCATTTAAGTAACCTATTCCTGTTTCTCAATTGGTAACATTTGTCATTATTTGGATCTGGACTTCCCGGCTGAGAAATGTCATTAGGTCAAATGTATAGCTATAATTCCCTTTATTGATTTCTAACTAATATGTTTGAGTTTTTATTCTCTATTACAGTAATGGATGGTTGCTGTTTGTGGGTCATATATTGTTAAAGGAATAGTTCACCCAAAATGAAAATTTGTAGAATGTTTACCTTCAGGCCATCCTGTAGATGTAGATGAGTTTTTTTTTCATTGGAACACATTTGGAAAAATGTAGCATTTCATCACTTGCTTAGTAATGGATCCTCTATAGTGAATGGGTGCCGTCAGAATGAGCGTCCAAACAGTTGATAAAAACATCACAATTATCCACAAGTAATCCACACCAATCCAGTCCATCAGTTAACATCTTGAGAAGACAAAAGCTGCGTGTTTGTAAGAAACAAATGCACAATTAAGATGTTAGTCCATAATCCATAATAACGCTTCCTGCAGTGAAAAAGTTGTCTTGTCTGAATCAGGAGAGAAATATGCACAGATCAAACATCATTCTAAACAAGGATGTAGGTGGATTTTTATGTGAGGACAATATGGACTTTTTCATTGGAAGAAGCGCATTTAAGGATTATGGACTTAGCTGAAAGCAATGGTTTAAAGTTAAAAACGTCTTAATTATGGAATTGTTTCTTGGAAACATGCATTTTTTCATTTCACAAGACATTAATTGACAGACTGGAGTGGTGTGGATTATTGTGGTGTTTGGATCAGCTGTTTGGAGACTGAGACGGAACAAAGTGTTTTTTTTAGCATTTATGGGTTTTTACATTTACCCAAGGCGGTGGGCATGCAGAAAAACTGCCCTCTGGGCTTTTCTCCATAAGGCAACCCTTGAAAGTAGCACAGAGGTCTTTAGTCTGAATGCATAATTTAGTTTTCACACTGCAAGATGTGCTGCCATTAAAAACCTGTAGTCGCCCGCATCATCGCCCTCCAGTGGACGCCCCATGAGAAATCATGTTTAAATGAGTGTGTGGAGTGTCTCATGTTTTGTTCATTGGACCTTTCAATGAGTTACATGACTTTACTTTCCAGATAAATAACTATTATGCATGCTCTCGCGCTAAATCTAAAGTTTGGAGCAGGCATTAGGATTTAATAGAAAATCATTATTTACAAATGATACTGAAGCAGGTATTTTATTATAGTTACAAAAAGCGGCATTGAACCGTATCCTTGTACGTAATCGCATGGAAATGGATCATTATGTGTTATACTGGCTTCTCTAGTTGCATCTGAGCTGTTAAACCAAGTTTGTTTAAGCCGTAGTGCAATTGCAGCCTGTAGCATTTAAAATGACTTTCGGTTAAAATAGATATTTGTTATCCTAGTCATAGTGTCTACTTGTCATCTATATTGACAATGTTTGTATTGTTATACATCAACAATCTGAGCTGTTAAACCAAGTTTGTTTAAGCCGTAGTGCAATTGCAGCCCATTAAACTTTCTTAAAATAATATATCCTAGTCATAGTGTCTACTTGTCATCTATATTGACAATGTTTGTATTTTATACATCAACAATCTGGATTTTTATGACATTAAATTCAAATATTCATAATTAATATGCACACAGTGCTGTAGGTTTTTGCTGGTGTTGTGTTAACGAGTCTCATTAGCGGACTTGTTTATCTGCTTTGATTTTGTGCTAAAATAATTTGACCAGATGACAAGATAAATATATCTTCAGTGGTTTGCTGAAATATAGCATTTACTTACTAATTAGTTTTGAAGTATATTTTAGATCTAGCTTTCTGAATGCGAGTTTTATCTTGGGATGTGTAACAGGAGTGAAGTGGGTGTTGTTAATAATTCATGTTTTCCTTCTCATGAATGTCTTGTAAATGTTTTTTCGTCTGGATCTTTACAGTCTTTACACAGATCATGAATTATAATTGTTCCTCATTTGTCTGGATTCTCTCATCTCTTGTACTGTACAGACTAGATCAGGTCAGTATGAATTCCCTCAGTGGTTTATGTTGGTTAGTGCTGGTTTGGTATTTTCCTGAGCTAAACTTGGCAGGTGAAGTTGGTCAACTTTTTATCCTGTCAGACTTGGTCTTGTGCTTGTTGATGCATTTGTTGTATGATTTTAAATGATCAAGAATTCTGGCTGACATAGATGAGGTTTTGTCAAATTGCACTGATGATTTGTCATATCCTTGGAAGCATAAGTTAAGATGGGTTGAACATTATAAGGTAATATCATGTTTTGAACGACATCCCATAATGTTTCATCAAAATGAAAGCTGTAAATTCATTAATATTCACATGTATTTACATTATAGCCATATAATCTCCAGTTTTCTGGGGATATGCTAAAAATAAAATTTATTTTTTGTTGAGGTCAGTAAAAATATTGTCAGGACAAGAAAAAATCTTTATTGTTGGGCAACACGATTGATCATTCAATGAAATTGATTATTTTTCAGTCATTATCATGAACTCTGATATGCCAGCGTAACATTGATCTTATGGATTGATGGGCTTCATTTACAGGCTAAATACAAAATCATTAATATTTCATGCATTTAACATGTTGCTTTAAGAAAACATGCATTTAGTGAGCAGCGTGCCATTGTATCCGTTTGAATTCTGATGCTGAAAATGAATAGTAGTGATAACATCTGAATATGAAATTATTTCTTGCCAGTGGTAATAAATTGTGAAGTTTAGTGAAGTTACACCTGAACTAAATGCTTTAAAAGGACAGTGAAGGTAAAGAGCACTGGAGGAATAATTGTGGATGAAGGTCTCACGAAAGAAAAAGGAAAGTGTAGTAATGTTACGCATAGAGAAGGATGAAAGGCGTGCTCAGATGATGGTCTATCAGTCTCCGACCCATCGAGCTGTTGACTACATTGATTTTCTTTTTTCCCCCTCTGATTTTGCCACTTAAAGAGGAGAGAGGCCTGCATTCGTCCCTGGCTTTCAAAGACTTTCAGTGAAGCAAATCCTCCTCAGGATGTACAAGTGATTATGGGTAATTACGTGTGGAGAATGGACACTCAAGGAGAGCAGAGTGTCTAGAGCCTGTCAGTCAAAATGCATGAGATGAAACCAAAACAAGGACCTTTTTTGAAGCAACATACATTCAGACTCTTGTGAAGAGGTGATCATTTGTTATTTCTTCTTTGAGTTAAACAGACACTGAAGACAATTCTATTAAGTACAGCACGTAACATATAGAGGCCTCAAACAATAAAAGCTTTTTACATGAGGAACATAAACCTGAAAATGGCAAAATGCTACCCATTTTACTTCTGTAATGCAACACTGCTGATTTTTCCCATCAGGAATTGATGTGTGTTTCAAAAACAATATTTCAGCGTAATTGCCTAAATTATACTAATATTAGCAATAAACGGCATCCTTCTGCGAAAGTTAGTTTTAGCCAAATCTCAAAACAGAAACTACGCTGAACAGATTAGACTAACGCCATTAAAAATAAAAAGCTTCAGTAAGCTCCCATGTGATACGAGGCCTCTGGGATCATTGATCTGCTGTAAAATCTTCTACGGAGGAGTCGGAGAGACGGTGTATTTTGTATCTTAAAGGCTTTGACCTTGGTTTCTACTTTGCAGGTCTAACACCAGACAACACATTGCATATACTGGCATAATTTTGTACCGTTTAAACAGAACAGTTGGTAGTACATTATTAACTTCTCACTGCTTTTTTTTCTCTAAAAAATGTTCTCCGTTGAGCAAACTCATAATTGGATTTCAGGCCAATCTGGATTGGAGAAATCCTTCTAAAACATGAATAATTTCATTATCAGCCGAGGCATGAAGTTATTATAGATCGACCAGCAAATCGCTGCACGTTGTTTGAAAGTCATGTACATTTCTAATTTGAAATGTAATTCTTCGTGTTGACCTCGGTGACATACATCCTTATGAAGTCCTTTGTATCTGATAATGATCTCAAATGTTAATCATTTAGTTATATTCCTGCCTCAACAGATTGCTGTAGAACATGATGTGAATGTGACACTAAGTATGGGTCAGGATAGTCAGCTGGATCAGGGGCTTTTGTGTGTGTGTCTATACAGGCAAAAAAATATATATATAATATATATATATACACACACATACATACAATTTATATACAGGTACATCTAAAAAAAAAAAAAAAGGGTGAAAAAGTTAATTATATACTGTCAAGCAAAGCTGATTCAAACACTTGGGAGAGCTTCACAAGGAAGAACTGAAGTGCTCAAGAGTCAGTCAGTGCTCAGACATCTTCAGGAAAAGGGCTACCAAGCCACTTCTGAACCAGAAACATCGTCAGAAGCATCTTACCTGGGCTAAAGAGAAAAAGAACTGGACTGTTGCTCAGTGGTCCAAAGTCTGGAGGAAGGAGGGATGAAGAAAAAGTCTGGAAGAAAAGGCACAGAATCCATGTTGCTTGAAGTCCAGTGTGACGTTTCCACAGTCAGTGATGATTTGGGCTGCCATGTTATCTGCTGGTGTTGGTCCACTGTGTTTTCTGAAGTCCACAGTCAACGCAGCCATCTACCAGGACATTTTAGATCACTTCATGCTTCCTTCTGCTGACAAGCTTTATGGAGATGCTGATTTCATTTTTCAGCAGGACTTGGCACCTGCCCACACTGCCAAAGGAACCAAAAGCTGGTTCAATGACCATGGTGTTGGTGTGCTTGACTGGCCAGCAAACTCGCCTGACCTGAACCCCACAGAGAATCTATGGGGTGTTGTCAAGAGGAAGATGAGAGACACCAGACCCAACAATGCAGATGAGCTGAAGGCCGCTATCAAAGCAACCTGGGCTTCATTACACCTGAGCAGTGCCACAGGCTGATTGTCTCATGCCACACTGCATTGATGCAGTAATTTGTGGCTTACCCTCCTTGTGAAGGGTGTCAATGATTGTCTTCTGGACAACTGTCAGATCAGCAGTCTTCCCCATGATTGTGTAGCCTAGTGAACCAAACTGAGAGACCATTTTGAAGGCTCAGGAAATATTTGCAGGTGTTTTGAGTTGATTAGCTGATTGGTATATCACCATATTCTAGTTTGTTGAGATTGGTGGGTTTTTGTTAAATGTGAGCCAAAATCATCACAATTAAAAGAACCAAAGACTTAATCTACTTCAGTCTGTGCGCACTGAATTTTATTAATACACGAGTTTCACAATTTGAGTTGAATTACTGAAATAAATGACTTTTCCATGACATTCTAATTTATTAAGATGCACCTGTATATATAAATATTTTTCCAATATTCTATGATCCAATTTTGTTGAGCCTGTGTGAATTGTATCCTCCGTGTCCTGTTCTTAGCTGACAGGAGCGGCACCCGGTGTGGTCTTCTGCTGCTGGAGCCCATCTGCTTCAGGGTTCGACGTGTTGTGTGTTCAGAGATGGTATTCTGTATATCTTGGTTGTAACGAGTGGTTATTTGAGTTACTGTTGCCTTTCTATCATCTCTAACCAGTCTGTTCATTCTCCTCTGACCTCTGACATCAACAAGGCATTTTCGTCCACACAACTGCCGCTCACTGGATATTTTCTCTTTTTCGGACCATTCTCTGTAAACTCCTAGAGATGGTTGTGCGTGAAAATCCCAGTAGATCAGCAGTTTTTGAAATACTCAGACCAGCCCGTCTGGCACCAACAACCATTCCACGTTCAGTCACTTAAATCCCCTTTCTTCCCCATTCTGATGCTCGGTTTGAACTTCAGCAAGTCGTCTTCACCACATCTAGATGCCTAAATACATTGAGTTGCTTCCATGTAATTAGATGATTAGCAATTTTTTTTACCAAGCAATTGAACAGGTGTACCTAATAAAGTGGCCGGTGAGTATATGTATATGTATATATACATTAAAGTGAAAGTGACATGAGGCCAAGTATGGTAACCCGTACTCAAAATTTGTGCTCTGTATTTATACAAAAGATATTTACATGTTTTCCAGAAGACAACTTAAGTTAAATTTACCCTGATCTTTAAATAAAAAAAAAATTCACGCCCCGCCTCTTAATGCATGGTTTTTCCTTCTGGAGAATCAGTGAGCGTTTGAATCTTCTGTAAAAGTAGTAAATGAGTCCCTCAGTTGTACTCGGTGAGAAAAGATGGATCTTAAAATCATACAGTCATTGTTGGAAAGGGTTCAAATACACAAAAATGCTGGAAAACCAAAGAATTTGTGGGACCTGAAGGATTTTTCTGAAGAACAGCAGACAGTTTATCTGTTCAGGACAAACAAGGGACTCATGAACAACTATCACTAAACAAAAAAACACAGCTGTGGATCATTCAGGTAACAACACAGTATTAAGAATTACGCGTATGTAAACTTTTGAACGGGGTCTTTTTTATAAATTCAACTATTTTCTCTTGTAGACTACATGTAAACATCTTTTATTTGAAATATCTTATTCAGGTCATTATTAAATAAACAATAGCATGCATTTTGTATGATCCCTCTTACTTGGTAAAATAATCAACATTTAACAGATTATGCAAGGTGTATGTAAACTTTTGATTTCAACTGTACATACATATATATATATATATAATACATATAATTACTTTTTACCCTACTATTGTACTGAAAAAAATGGTGTAGAACTTCTCAGTCTCTGAGAAGTTGATCGAATCACAGTATGTTGGTCTTGAATGTGTTTGCATTCTTGCATTCATAAAAAGGGCTCCATCAGCTGTTTGTGAATGCAGGAGCACATCTTCTGTGAACATCCCTCAAGAAAACACGTTTGATCGATGTGTGGCGGACACGACCCCGAACAAGCTTAATTAAACCGCTTCGCAGTTGATTTTTATAAGCGTGTAGTCGTGCACATCTCTAAGTGTGACATCATCGTCCCATCAGTCTCCTTGCCATGTCATGTTCGCTTTGATTGATGAGTGGCATTTGAGAAATTGCTCTGAGACTAATGTCGCATGTCGTTTGCAGGGCGCAAATATTTCTGCACAGTCTCCCGTGGCGGTGCGTTTTAATTAGCTTCGGAAGCATTCGAGACAAGCAACATGACGTTGGCGAATTTGTGCCCATAATGCTCAGTAAGCCAGAGCGTTGCGTTTGCTGACCGAGGCTTTACATGTTCATTGAGCGATTATGTCACCTCGCTATCCTCAGGGTCGCTGGTGAGGCTCGTACTTAATTGCAAATTTACAGTCTGTAGAAATCTAGTCGTCGAGCGGCAAATGACTATTGAATACACTCCAACAACGCCGGTGTCAACTGTTTTTTTCCATCTGTAGGAGGAATAATGATGATATGGGATTTCATTCCCCAGTTGTTTTACAAAAGCAATTAAGCGTTGTGTATGCAACGTTCAGCATGAAATCCCTCAATATGGAAAATGTCGAGTGTCATTTTGGAGCAAATCTGTATGCGCGTCGATTTCTCTGTCCTCAGATCTGAGCTCTAGATTTGCCCTTTAATGCTTTGAAAATCTTTCCTTTTATATTTGAAAGAACAATTAGTGCCTTCGTTTCACGCTCAAGTGCGTGATAACACCCGCCTCAACCTGAGGCCTCTGTTGATCTTGTTTCCAATCATCTCGGGCCTTGTCTGTTAATTATGTCCAATTTTCATGGACAGTACAGCAATTATCAAAGACTCATGGCAACCATTAGCTCCCTGCTGCTATGCACTCCATCGACGTCATTTAATGTTTAAAGTATACGCTGTGATATTGCTAATATCTATCATATAGAAGTGGAAAGTCTTGCATGTAATACTTGCGGTTAGAGGTCAGTTAGGGATGGGGCAACAAGCATTAGTAGCTACTTTGAGTTGAAACAGTGTACACTAAAAATACAGCATTTTTTTGAAGTTCTAAATAAAACAAAGACCATTTGAATACATTATACAAGAAAATAGACTGTAAAAAAGTGTTTGATTACCGTGGTGTGTTTTTACAAGAAAGTTATTGTTTTTTAAGTTGTAAATAAAGATATTGAAGTGTCTTTTATATGAAAATACACTTTTTGTATTACATTTTTGAAGTTATATATTTATTAGGTTATATGTATATTTGAAGTACTACTACTACTACTACTAATAATAATAATAATAAAACACATTATTGCAGTATGTTTTACAAGAAAACACAGTGCAGTGTTTTTCCAAAGTTCTATATAAAACAAAGATTATAGAAGTGATTTTTCACTGTAAAACACTGTAAAAATATTTATTTTAAGTTGTAAATAAAACATTTGAGTATGTTTTACAAGAGAATACAGTGTAAAAATTATTTCTAGAAGTTGTAAATAAAAATAATTTGAGTACTTTTTTTTGCAAGAAAATAGATTATAAAAAGTTTTTTTTTAAGTTGGAAATAAGTAAATTGGAATGTTTTAGAAGAAAACGAATATTGGAGAAAAAAGATATTGTAGTATGTTTTACAGACAATTAAGTAAAACCGATTGTTGGAGTACGTTTTACAAGAAAATATTTCTACTTTTCTATTTCTTTCCACATCAAAATTAATTTTAGTTGAACTCAATGTGTCAAGTTATTTTCCCAGTTTAATATGTGTCTTAGCCAATGGCACTAACAAACAGCAGCTCAACATTTGTGAGAATCCGAATGCAGTTTTGCTCACTTCGTAAATTGTTAGGGACAGAAAACACGATGGCCTCTTGCAGTGCCTTGATATCTGTGTAAAGAAACAGAAAAGCAAGTGAGCAAGTGATGAGGTGAGATATTTCAATTTCCAGAGCTTGCAGTAATCTGCAGCGAGTTTACCTGTTCTCCAGCAGAGCCTCGGGAGCCCTGCTGCTTCAAGGCGTGTTAGTCTTCCCTCAGCTCGGGCGAGTGTCAGATGTTGTGGCAGAACCATCACAGATGAGTGTGAGAGACGGAGAGAAACCCGCGGCCACGTCCTCCTCCGAGAGCAAATATTTCTGTAGATGCATGACGTGTCATTTAAATAGAAGAACGTAAAGTGCAGGCGTTGAATAAGCCATACGTGAGATTTATTGTTTGTGAGCGTGTGTTTTTGGCAGGCGGTTGCAGAAAATAGCGGACTAGTGGAAAAAGGCTAGATAAGGAAAGAGCTGACAGGTGATCTATTCCCTTTCTAGGCTCTAAAGGGTTGCAGGTAAACAGAGTGTCAATCATCAGGATTAGTTCACACACAAACGCTCGGCTCCTCTTTGTTGCACGCTTGGGGGAAACTCTGCAGCGATGTCATCCACTGTGTCTGTGCCAGATTTCAAAAGATGCAATATCATGATTGGGGATGCAAACAATTTACAGACACGTCTGTGCTGTGGCTCAATACGCCCGTCACATGTCTGCTTATGGGTGGAATTAAAAAAAAAATTTTAAATCCGTCATCCTTGTGATTCCAAACCTTGATATTGTTATTTTTCTTTATATTTAAGATATTTTAAATAAATTCTAATAAATGATAAAGACCCTATAAAGACAATAACAGTTCATAGTGTCTGTCAAGCTCCAAAACACACCATTAAAAAGTAGAATAAAAGCTTTGCACTGTTACAGTACTTTTATGGTAGTTTTTATCCTTTCTTATGGGTTTGGAATGTTTATGGTTAATCAGTTGTCATTTAATCAATAATTTAATCATTTGATTCTTGTTTTATCGGTTTCAGCCAGGGTTATTATGGTTTACTTAATCTAAAACCATAAAGTTACTTGAAATAAAAAACTGGAACTGAGAAGAACTGGAACTGTTAACTGGAATAAAATATTGAAAAACATATTTCGGCTAGTTGCCATGGAAGCACTTGTCGTTTAGTTTTACTTTAGTATTTGATGTACTAAAATAACAAAATAAAATTGAAATAAAATGAATAAATTATATAGACATAAACAACAAAAATGACAATCACACAATTAAAATTAAAATAGAAATAAAAAATAAAAATGAATTAAAAAAAATATATATATATATAGTATCTTAATGATACTATAATAATTATACTATAATAATGATCTAAATTACAGTGAAAATTTGTGATTTACCGGATAAATAAGGATTTTTTTCCCCTCACAATTTCAATATTATAAATTTTAAAGATTGGCATGGATATAGAAAAGCATATTCTTTATAAAAAATAGCAATGGAGACTTTAACACATAACACTTAAAATTGGGCTTTGTTGTACATAAAGGTTTTTAAAATAAGAAATATCTTGTGTCTGTTTATTTATTTATTTTTTGGGGTTTGTCTAATTCATAATCATTTGAAATGGTCTTTTGGCTCCCTATGGAAGTTTGCTGAGGCCTCCTGTTTAAAAAGCACTGGTCTAAATGTATTACAATACTGAAAATTGACCGGGTTTTAAGAACAGCAGCTAGATATGTAAGGCTGCTAATATTACATAGCCGTAGCAAATAATGGCATGCATGTTTATTTTCTTAATATAATTTTTTTCGTAAACGTTTGCTGTATTACGAATATCAGGAATGATTGATAATACAGGGGACTGACAGCGTTGTTACTCCCAGCAGGAATGAGTTGTGAACGAGGCCCTCAGAACAATATCAGATGCTAAAGGTGTTTTATGGTCAGGGGACGTTGTGGATTTGAAAGGTAAACAAACGCATGTTGTCTGAATGCTGAAGAATCCGGCCTCGGACTGGATCCTGTGTAACTTATAAAGGCCTGTCCGTGGACATTGTGTCTTCTGGCTCTCTAGCCTGAAGCTATGCTGAACCAAGACAGACCATGATATCAAAAATGAAATCTGTTCTTGGTGAATAAAAAATAGCACTGCGTCCACAGCACTCTGGAGTTCTCTGTGTGTGGACATCCATTTACCTCGACACATTAGAGCTCTTCGGACAGGACCGTTTGTACACATGGAACTATTTGTGCAGGACCAGCTTTGGTAAATTTGTGTTTCAGAGATGTACTGTGTAGTTTCAGCGCATCGGTTTTGTTACGCAGCCTCTGTAATGTTACTGAGCAAATTATGTGTGTCCTTTCCAGAGAGGAATATCTGTTATAGCGGATATATGCTTCTGAATTATTTAGAAGTTTCTGATTGTCTGCCTTCATTATGGATTGCTGATTTTTCAGAAATTCAGTAGTAGCGGGGAATCGGCTGTTTAAATGCATCGTGTTGGCATCCCATTTAATGCAAAATAAATAAATTAAATAGAAATATAATATATTATATATATATTTTTTATAAAGTTTATTATTATATTATATTAATGTTGATAAAAAAATACATTTTAAGAGTTCAGTATTTCAGTTTTGCTTTAGGACAAGGTTTCAAGTACTTATGTTGGCGTCTCCTGTTTACTGTGAAAACATATTAAATAAATTGATAAAATAAATGGATAAATAAGTAAAATAAAATTACATTAAAAAAATTGAAACATTAAAATTAATAACAATAATTCTGGTATAATACAATAAATGATAACAAAAGTCAAATGATCATCAAAAATGTTAAAGTCTAGTCTACATGAAATCAAAATGGACAATATTTATTCTGCTAGCATACATCGTTGGTCTTGACTTAAGGTGAGCTATTAATTGAAAAAAAAATAGTTTGCTGTGGTAATCTTTAATCAAAATTCCATTTGCATCTGCTCTGGAATGGCAGTCCTTCTCTGGCTTGGGCAGAATATTCTTAACCACGCCCCTCCAACCGTTAGTGAGAGATGAGAGGAGGAGCACAACAATAAAACCCCGCCCCTACTCAATATTCAGTTTCAGCTGGAAATACCTCACATACTGAAATAAAGAACTGAAAAAAACCCTTGGTTCACGTGGAATTGAAACTTAAAACTTGATTGTACAGTTAATTGTAGCTTTTCATATTTTGTAGAAATTTTCAAGTGCTTCCTGTTTGTTTCCATTTAGTGTTAAAATGTACAAATGTAATAAAATGCTGTAATATTATAACATTTTAATAATTTGTAAAAACAAATTAAATAAGTTATGGTAATTAAATGTTTATTTTAACATTTTTAGAAATATATATTAAAATGTATATAATGCTTGCATAATGCAATAGAAATTATGAAATTATCAAAATATGTTAAACTTTAATTGTAAGTTAATTGTAGAAATGCAAGTACTTGGTTGATTCCATTTTATGTTAAAATACATTTAAATAGGCTATTGTAAAATAAGTAGTAAATATATTAAAATTAATATAATTATGAAAAAAAAAAAAATATCATACAAATGATTATACAAATATATTACATAATTAATTATTTATAAAATAATCAAATATAAAAAATAATAGTAAAATGAATTGTAGCTTGCATGCTTTTGCTTCAGGGCCAGAAGTTTGAACTAAAATGTTCATTTATCTTGCATAGTTTATAGTTTACAGCGCCAGTCAGATAAACTGACATCTGTTTAATTTGATTAGCTTCTGCCAGAATTAATTTGCCTCATATAGCCTATCGTAGAGTCTGAGTGGACGTATATGGCCTTTGTCATCAGCACAGGGAGAATATTTTTTTCCATTTTAAAAGATAATAAGCCTTATTTATTTTCTGTTGTAACTATTCATGATTATATAGTTCATTTAATTGTATTATTTTCATTTAGCACCGTTTCATCCATGCAGTCCAGATCCAATCAGAACGGACCTGAGACTCATTTTGTTTCTCAACTGATTGGACTTGACCGGATAATGTGCTCGAAACAAACGTCCCACAATGCACTGCCTTTGAAGTTGACAAAAGAACTCTTGGGGGCAAAGAGAGAAATGCAAGCATGTGTTCGATAACATTTATAAGAGCAAAAGAGATGATGAAAGCCACGATCCCCTCTCCGTAAAAGCCTCCTCGTCCTTGATGTGAGGTGGTGGAAACGTTTCTCCCTGCACTTCAAAAGTTGTGCTGAGTCCAGGCCCTTTTGAGTATCTGCTTTAATTGATGTCACAGACCCTTTAGTGATGAAACAATCAGAGCGTCATTATGTTTGAAACAGTTGCGCTGCGAGCCACAAACACTTTCCAATTGATCTTCAGCAGCCGAGACCTCTCCTCTCCAATTTACAAGGGCTTCCAATCACCAGACACTATAGTCTGGTCTTAGCATAATATTTCTGCTTCAGACTTTATATAATAGTTATGAACATATTTATGGCCATTATAATCATTGCAGTTTAATTACGGCATAAGGTCATATTAGGTTTGAACTATTTTACTAGTTTTTATATATTTAATATTTTCCTATTTTACTTGGTTTTAATATTTCGGCTTCAAATTGTATATAATAACTATGTAATTATTTATAGGCCTAAACTATATTTAATTAATTAATAAATAAAAATGTTTTACACCGTTACACAGTCATCACAATCGTTGCCTTTTGAAGTTTAATAATCACATTAGGTTGTATTGTGATTCCTGTTTTTTTCTGTCTATTAAAGGGGTGGTTGACTGGTTTTTTTTCTAGGCTTGAGAGTCAATATTGCTTATCAATTTGAGCCCGATTGAGACCCAGAGAATATTAGTGAAGAGGATCGCGCAGAACCTGTGCAAGCAATGGCTCTTAATGGTATGTTTGTTTGTTTGTTTGTTTGTTGTCTCATACTTTTAGATACACTGTTATTTGTAAATGCTACTGTTTCTGTTAGCTTTTAATATGTGGTTTTATCCTGATTAAAGCTTTAATACAGTACAGCAACCGCATGCGCATCCATGAATAACGCTTCTCATAGCTATGTGAAAATAAGTGTATAATTGGAACACTTTGTTTGAGCTGAGCTGATGATCTGAGAGAGAGAGAGAGAGAGAGAGACAGAGCATGTGCGGAGCAGGGCGACGTGAGGAACAGTATTAGGAACTGCTGCTTTAGAACATTGATTTTGAAACTTGTGAATCCATTATTGTTAGAATACAGAATCGTGATTCATATATAAATAGATTTTTACATGCAACCCTAGTTTTCACTTCCTCTTCTCTAAAGAAGTTCAGCATTGCCTCGCCCCTTCATTGCATGTTCCCAGGGGCGGGGTTTATCTGGGTTTGTGACATCATGTACCCGGGAAGTAACTCGTTGTAGTCTCTACCAGCCGTTTTTGTAGGCATTAAACTCCCTTAATTTTAAAAGACATCTATAATTTTAAAAGATATCTCCATTTGCATTGAACTTTCAGCGCCGCAACTTTGCAGATATTGTTTATGCTCAAACAGCAACATACACAGTAACGTTAAAAAAGTGAAATCGCAATCAACCACCCCTTTAAATGAAGACATTTGTAGAAGACACATGCTTCTTAAAGGGATCTCCGGGTATTAAGACATTTATAGCTTAATATAACGTAAATTATGTCTCTTATTTAAATATGTAGTAGAAAACCCATGACAATGTAGGTTATTTAAAAAAAATATTTTAGACTATGGGGGGCGCCATTATTTTATGTGCACAGTACATTCTGCATCGATGACGTCAAATGGTTGCACTTGGTGAGCTACTGGCGCTCTTTACCGCAACACAACTCGGAATACACATCTCAGAAAATAAAATACTGATACGATACCACATTGCGAGGCTTTTGGTTGTAATTTTCAGTCGAAGGGCAACAAGAGAAGCAATATAAGACTTCACTGCTTTCCTAGCGATAAGAAGAGGAGAAAAGAATGGGAAGATGCCTGTGGATGAATAAAACTTCCTAAAGACCCACTTCTTTTTTAGTCCACTTTAGTCCTGATGCATTTGAGTCTTTTAGTAGACCACAGCTACTGAAAGAGCTTACAAACGGCTGAAGCAAGAAATGCTAGATGCCATCTGTTAGGATGTAAACATGCTGACGCTAATCATGACGCGCGGGCGCTAGAGGAGTTTCTCAGCGCGGATTTCCCTCGATATCAGTGGCGTTTCGACTACTTGTGGGGTAAAATTCATGGTACAGCGTTTGGTTTAAACCTATACTTATATCCATTGCCACCTGTAAGCTCTTTCAGTAGCTGTGGTCATCATATCAGTATTTTATTTTACGAGTTGTCTATTCCGAGTCGTGTTATAGCAACAGGTGTAGCGCCAGTAGCCCACAGAGTGCAACGATTTTACGTCATCAGAATAATGGTCCAAAATATGCATAAAACTATGTGATTTTTTAAAATAACAAGTCTTTAATGGGGTTTCTACTACATATTTCAGTAAGAGACATAATTTATGTTATATTAAGCCATACAAGTCTTAATAGTCAGGGATCCCTTTAATGGTATATTTAACGGTTTTGCGCACATTAGTTTTTAGTTGCAAGTGTGAGTGAAACCTGTTCCTGTGACTCAGTGGTAGAGCATTGCGTTAGCAGCGCAAAAGGTTGTGGGTTCAATTCCCAGGGAACACACATACTGACAAAAATGTATAGCCTGAATGCACTGTAAGCCGCTTTGTATAAAAGCATCTGATAAATGCATAAATGGAAATGTAATGAAACACAGTTTCGAGGCCTGATAAAAGTAGTCGCTATTACTTTGTTTGGTGTAAGAGATATATTTCATGTTTGGATGACATGAGGGTTGTCAATGATGACAGTTTAATCTTTTACTTGAACTTTTCCTATAAGAGGTCTTGTTTAAAAAATGAAAGGCTGCTTTTATGAGTTTTGCTGTGTTTTTTTCGTCCAGCCAAGGGCATCGTCCTGCCTGCTTATCAAAAGAGCAGCAAGTGTCTTTGAAGCCTTTGAAGGCATCAACCCAAAGTTTCAATGCCGTAAGATCTGCATCTCCGATCACATGAAAACAAACTCCTGTTCTCCTGACAGAGAAACGTTACGGATCAGCTGAGTTCTTTGAGTAATTGTAGGTAAACTCAGTGGACGCGGAGGCCGTTATTAACCTCATAAAGACCACGGCGAGGAGAATTCGCAATTAAAGCTGTACTTTCTGAGATTCAGCAAATTAGATCTCAGCATTGCTCCATTAAATGCTCACAAGGTGGAATTATAAGATATGATGTTGCAAATCTCATTCATTAAGACTCAACTAATTAGAAAAGGCCGTAGGCGGCGTGTAAATGATTGCACATTTTTATTCGACAACTACAACCGGTGTCAGGTGTGTAAATGGAGTGAGAGCCACTTCAGCCTCGAGCACAATTCATCTGTTTCTGTGTATTCTTCAAATTTAAGTAACATTTTCCCAATTTAGCCAAGTAATTATCCCCATTCTTCTCTATGGCTGCCGGTGTCCTGTAAGGACGAACGCTCCACCACCTGCTTTCCTTTAAAAGCAGCATATTAATCTTGGGAAAGTTTCTTGCTGCATTTAAAACAAGTCTGAAGTTTCTAAGACCCGTTCGAGTTACTTCAGCAATGCCATCGATAATGGAAATGGCTGTGCCATTGAAAAGACTAATTTATACAAATGTGCATTCTGGCCAACAGCATGGAATAGGTTTCAGTTATGAAAATGATTTCTGTCATTATTGGGTTTTAGCTTCAACATGCATATTTATTTGGAAGTAAAAGCCGTTTGGATTGTTTGAAATCCAACGTCATCAGATTGTTTGATAGTATTGCCTCTCAAATTGAGAGAAAGACTAATTGGAGATGCCCAGTCAAACATAAAATTAACTCTGCATAATAATACTATCAATAAAACCATAGAAATGCTCGATATTAGCAATGAGTTCCTGAGCTCTTTAGGGACAAAAAAAAGGAAAAATAGAGATGTGAAGGCGGTTTCATGCGTCATGCTATAGCATCATCACAATCTCATGCATGTTCAAAGCATATTACATTTTAATTTCAGGCAAAAATGTGGTAACACTTTACTTATTAAATCCTTTATATAATGCATTATAGAAGTTTTTAATACATTTAATTATGCATTTTAATGAATGCATTGCATGATCTCATGAATAATCGTCATCAGTTATGATGCATTATAATACTTAACTATTAGTTGTTGCTACGCCTTTATAAAGTATAATGCATTAAAACATGACAAAGAAACCTACAAATGTTATAATGCATTTGGTTGCAATTATTTTTGAAAAGATAATGCATTGCATCATACAGGTACATTGTAATGCATTGTATCTTTCTAAAGGTGTAACAATGAGTAGTTAAGTATTATAATGTATTATAATTGTGATTAAAGTTATTCATGAGATCATGCAGTACAATATTATGTACATTACAAGGCTTAATTAATGCATACAATACTTTTATAATGCTTTATAAAGGCTTTAAAGTGCCCCTTTTATGGGTAATGATAGGTTCATATTTTGGTTTTGAGAGTACCCAACAACAGGTTGACATGCATGCAAGGTCACAAAACACTTTAATTGTCTTATAATATTAATTTATTTTTTACCTTACTTGCTCAGACGCCCAAACGATTCGCTCAACGATTCATTTTTTCAAACCCCTCCTTTGTGTGACGCTAGTCTGCGGTGATTGGTCCGATTTAATTTCCATTTCATTATAAAAGCAGCGTTTGTGAGTGCAGTGCTGCTTTGTGCACAGCGTTACCGGGGAAAACGCGGCACCTAGCGGCAAAGAATGAGTTTGCATTTTCATTCAGACCAACACGAAAAGACCAACAATTGGGCGGGCAATATACTAATGTTTCATATTGACTTTTACATGAAACGGCTTGGGATTCGTTTTAAAAATGGCTTGTTTCAATGATTTAGAGTCGACTCTTTCTTTTGAGAGAAAATATGGTGCACTTTCAGATTTAAAACTTTGCAGGATGTTTTTATTCACTTAGAGCTGTGTTACACACTGCATGAAAGGTCATTTAAAAAAATCCATAATAGGGGCTTTAAGTAAATAAATTGTTGCCAAAATGTTTATTTAGCGATGAATTGATGCGTCACCTGGCCTTTTTTTGTTTGTTCTAAGCTCAAATAAGTCTTCTCTTTTGGTGGCTTTTGCTGTTTTCATTACACATGTGTTTACTTTCAGTTGACTTATCCATGCATCTGCAACACTTTTCATGTGGGTATCAAAGCACTGCATGATGTTGTTTATGATGCTTATGCCATTGTTTTGTTTTAGTACTGATATGAGTCATGTTGTGCGGCTTTTAAAGTTTGTTACATTGATGCTGGAAACTATGTCATTGTGGATTTTATGCTTTATAGTATGAGTTTTGTAGCAGGCATTTTAATTGACCTGTATCTGATATCTCCTGTTTGTTTATTGAATCTTATGTTTTTCCCAGCTGACATTGAAAGCCAAACACCTCCAGGCGATCCAAAACACAGCAACATCTAGAGCTAGAAATATGTACTGAGCGAATGCTGAGGTATTATTACATTTACATTTGTGTATTTGGCAGATGCTTTTATGCAAAGCAAATTACATTGCATTCATGTTGGACATTTGATCAGTTCATGCATTCCCTGGGAATCCAACCCATGACCTTGCTGTCGCTAGCGCCATGCCTTGCTGTTTGAGCAACAGGGATGATAAATCATGATGCACTTCCATGGAAAACCGCCTCTGAAAATCCCTCGATATCTCAGGCAACAGATGACTGAAGTGTTTCACATTGATGGTGGTGTGCACAGGTTTTTATCAGTCTGCTAGTAAGATAAATAATTTTTAAGGGGTCCATGTTGGTGGAGGCTGTCAGGTGTTTAGTAGAAGATAAACTAGATAATCACTATCAGAATTGTGTTCTGAGTTACTCTATTGGTCAAAAGTTGAAAGAAGTCTCTTCTGCCCAAAAAAAATCCTGAAAATTTTTATTATTTACGGTTTCCACAAAACATTCGGCAGCCCAACTGTTTTCAGCATTGATAATAATCAGAAATATTTCTTGAGCAGCAAATCAGCATATTAGAATGATTTCTGAAGGAACATGTGACACTAAAGACTAGAGTTATGATGCTGAAAATTCAACAATTTATCACAGGAATAAATTACATTTTACAACATATTCACATAAAAAGTGGCTATTTTAAATTCTAATGTTTCATAATTTAACTGTAAAAAAATGCAGCCTTGGTAGCATAAGAGACTCTCTCAAAAAATGTTAAATGATTACAAACTTTTGACCGCCACTGTACGTCTTGTTCTTTGCTTTCAAATGACCTCAGAATTTGAATATAATCTTCTTGCGATTGTTCAGATAAATGCAGCAGCACATCCCAGTTCAAAAGCTGTTCGAAATCTCTCCCATTATCAGATATCAGATGAAGAATGAGGATCTGCTCAGGTGACGCTGTACCTTGATCTGCTGAACAGGGCACCATTAACTACAGTACCCAGTGATACTATTACAGCACAGAGTGTCATTGAGACTCGGAGCTCTACTGGAAAGCCTGGCAGCCCGCCAAACACTAAGAGGTGCAGATTAAACATTTGCTCCTTTTGCCCTGTTCTCCAGGGACACCTCGTTGGAAGGGGAGAAACGCAGATCTTATCTCGATTGCATTATTTTCCGAACCTCCCGTTAAAATCAGAGAGCCCTTCTGCCTCCATGCTATCCTGCATTACATGTCCTATCTGCTGTTTGTCCCTTACGTGATAACAGCCAACAATTTGTAAATGCAACTTGACAACTGAGAGCAGAACAATGACTCGTGCGAAAGGACAAAGAGAACAAGAGCGCTAGAAAATCGGAGGTGACGCACAGCTTTAGAGTGTAGTTGTGGTTCATGGAGAATATGAAATGGGAAGCTAGATATTAAAGCCATCATTGTGTCTTATCTGTAGGTTTGCATTCAAGGAAATTATTATTAGCCTATAAGTAGGGCATTAGGGACCTGCAGTGGCATTTCATGTATCGATAATGTATTAATTAATGTATCAATTGAATCAATCGGCGTTAACGTGCTGCGTTAACGTGAGACTCTTATCGGCGATAAAAAAAATATCGCCGAGAGCTGACGCAAGCTATGAGCTTTAGAGATGTATACCTAGCCGTGCACTGTAGGGGGCGAGAACGAGTCTTCGTAGAGGCTCAGTCCGTGATGGACAGATTGTTACGGCTGGTCTGTGTGGTAATACAATGGACATCCAAACGCTCACCTATCATTCATCAACCTCAAATAGGAAAGATGTATGTAGTAGCAACTTTACATGGCCGCTCAATATGATGTTAACCTAGAGAAATGTGCGCTGTGTGGAAGCGCGTTTGCTGCAGGACAGTGCGCTCACTTGCTCTTTTCCGTCATTCTTGGTCATCAGATAAGTAGCCGAATACATCTTTCGAATTAAAGACTCTATTATTTGTGTGCACTATAACAACGAAACGTTGCGCTTTTAAGCAAACAGGATGCGCTTTAGGTCTCATGTGAAACTTCGAAACTCGACAGTACATAGCTATAGAGAGTGAAATGTCACGTGTGTGTTAGCATGGATGTGAAATTGAATCTGTGCAACACTGTGCATAATAAGATGTCAGTTCAATATAATACATTTTGTTTTTATTCAACTAATAAGGGGGCACGCTGTGATCTGTACTATATTTTTACTGTAATTGACAGTTATCGGCAAAAAAAACAACAACAAAACACGGGAGTGGGAGGGAATGGGAGTCATTCTTCCGGGAGTGGAACGGGATTTTCCTCCAGTTTTTTCGTGGGATTGGGACGGGAAGAGATTAAAGTTTGTGATGCATTTTGGAAACAGGAGATGAGCCCTGGTCTAATGCGCCACCTGGCTTGAGAAACCCGTTCTCAAAGACTTACTTTTAGTCATTATTTGGGTAGCACACATATCTGAATGCCTTCGGCAGAATTCAAATGAGCCATTTTAATCTAGATTAATCTAGATTAATTCAAAGATTAATCTAGATTAAAAAAATAATCTATGCCCACTCTAATATATATATATATATTAGAGGTGGGCATAGATTAATCTAGATTATTCAAAATTATCTAGATTAATCTAGATTAAAAAAATTAATCTATGCCCACCTCTAATATTATATCTTGGATTTAATCTGGAATTAATCTAGATTAATCTAGATTAAAATGCTCATTTGAATTCTGCGAAGGCATTCAGATATCTGCTACCCAAATAATGACTAAAAGTAAGTCTTTGAGAACGGGTTTCTCAAGCCAGGTGGCGCATTAGACCAGGGGCTCATCTCCTGTTTCCAAAATGCATCACAAACTTTAATCTCTTCCCGTCCCAATCCCACGAAAAACTGGAGGAAAATCCGTTCCACTCCCGGAAGAATGACTCCCATTCCCTCCACTCCCGTGTTTTTTTTTTTTTTTTTTTTGCCGATTCAATTACAGTAAAAATATAGTACAGATCACAGCGTGCCCACCTTTTAGTTGTTGAACTGAAAGCCATCTTATTATGCACAGTGCACAGATTCAATTTCATAAATCATCCATGCTAACACACACGTCTTCTATTAATTTTTTGACATTTCACTCTCTATAGATATATTTTTCTATGTACTGTATTTTTAGATATATTCGAGTTTCGAAGTTTCACATGAGACCTAAAGCGCATCCTGTTTGCTTAAAAGCGCAACGTTTCGTTGTTATTCTGAGTGCACACAAATAAACGTAGAGTCTTTACAGATTCGAAAGATGTATTAGGCTACTTTATCTGTATGACCAAAAATGACGGAGATTTTAAGAGCAAGTGAGCGCACCGAGCCTGTCCTGCAGCAAACGCGCTTCCCACAAAACTTCAATAGCGCACATTTCTCTAGGTTAACATCATATTGAGCGGCCATGTAAAGTTGCTACTACATACATCTTTCAGATATAGGTGACATGACAACACACACACTCACTGGCCACTTTATTATCGCCGTACACTTTGCTAGTACGGGTTGGACCCACTTTTGCCTTCAGAACTGTCTTAATTCTTCTTAATTCTTCATGGCATAGATTCAACAAGGTGTTGGAAACATTCCTCAGAGATTTTGGTCCATATTGACATGATAGCATCACGCAGTTGCTGCAGATTTGTCGGCTGCACATCCATGATGTGAATCTCCCGTTCCACCACATCCCAAAGCTGCTCTATTGGATTGAGATCTGGTGACTGTGGAGGCCATTTGAGTAAAGTGAACTCATTGTCATGTTCAAGAAACCAGTCTGAGATGATTTGAGCTTTGTGACATGCTGCATTATCCTGCTGGAAGTAGCATCAGAAGATGGGTACACTGTAGTCATAAAGGGATGGACATGGTCAGCAACAATACTCAGGTAGGCTGTGGCGTTTAAAACGATGCTCAATTTGGTACTAAGGGGCCCAAAAGTGTGCCAAGAAAATACCCCCCACACCATTACACCACCACCACCAGCCTGAACCGTTGAGACAAGGCAGGATGGATCCATGCTTTCATCGTTCTTTACGCCAAATTCTGACCCTACCATCTGAATGTTGCAGCAGAAATCAAGACTCATCAGACCAGGCAACGTTTTTCCAATCTTTATTGTACAATTTTGGTGAGCCTGTGTGAATTGTATCCTCCGTGTCCTGTTCTTAGCTGACAGGAGCGGCACCCGGTGTGGTCTTCTGCTGCTGGAGCCCATCTGCTTCAGGGTTCGACGTGTTGTGTGTTCAGAGATGGTATTCTGCATACCTTGGTTGTAACGAGTGGTTATTTGAGTTACTGTTGCCTTTCTATCATCTCTAACCAGTCTGCCCATTCTCCTCTGACCTCTGACATCAACAAGGCATTTTCGTCCACACAACTGCCGCTCACTGGATATTTTCTCTTTTTCGGACCATTCTCTGTAAATCCTAGAGATGGTTGTGCGTGAAAATCCCAGTAGATCAGCAGTTTTAGAAATACTCAGACCAGCCCGTCTGGCACCAACAACCATTCCACGTTCAGTCACTTAAATCCCCTTTCTTCCCCATTCTGATGCTCGGTTTGAACTTCAGTAAGTCGTCTTCACCACATCTAGATGCCTAAATACATTGAGTTGCTGCCATGTGATTGGCTGATTAGCAATTTGTGTTACCAAGCAATCAAACAGGTGTACCTAATAAAGTGGCAGGTGTGTGTGTGGTGTGTGTGTGTGTGTGTGTGTGTGTTGTGTTGGTGTGTGTGTGTGTGTGTGTGTGTGTGTGTGTGTGCATGTATGTATATATATATGTGTGTGTGTGTGTGACCCTCTCTGTGAAAACCCAGCTAAAGTCGAATTTTTTTGTGATTTACTGTTTTCTACATAAACTCATCCTTCATAAGGTAAAGAACATTCTGTGAAAATGTAACCTTCATATCTTTAATATTGACTGAGTAAGGTCATGTCAAAGATTGAAATTATAGTGAAATGAATGGTTGAAATCCAACTTTGATGCTTGTTATCTCATAATTAGATTGTGATATATATTTATATACACATTTTATTTTTGTTAAAAAATGCAATTTTAATATTTTGTTTTCAATTTCTAAAATGTCTTATATACACACTCTTAATACTAAAAAACAATAATTCAAACAAAAACATTAGATATTATATATATTATTCTTTTTTTTTTAATAAAATATAATACAATTATATTGTTTTTTGTTTTTTAGCATTATGTAGAGAGAGAGAGTTTCATTATTTGTAATCATCTTTTTATATTTATCTTTTAAATCGTTAAGTTATTTATATTTATATATCAGTTTATCATATATATTTTCTCTCTATACGTGTAAAATGTAAATACTATTACACATATAATATAATTTACATAACACTAAGTCTATTTTTATATTATATATATTATATAATCAAATGTAATATATATTTTTGTAATATAAATCTATATTTTGTGAAGTGTTTTAATCATCTTTTTGCCTTTCAGGGGGCAACAAATGAATTTTAAAATAGATACACTAGATATATCATTCAATAAAAAACAGGTTTGTGTCTTCTCTTGTGTTCATAATATAGATTATAGTTTTAGGGCGTGAAGTTTTAATCGTCTTTGATTATAACCTCAAAGTAGATTTATTGAGCTGACACCGTTTACTCTCTGTAGATATGAGAGGTCATAATTGGTTGGCTTAAATAATCTTATTCATAATGGATCCACACATGCTGTTATCCAGAGGGGCTTACAAAGAATAATTTATGTGGCCTAATGCAAGTAATTAGACGACACGAGGAACCCCGGCACAGATGCTCGTTACTAAACACTGTATTGTTTACATAATGTCATCCACTGCCAAACATACTCCTGTAAATACGGAGACTGCTTTTGGAAAGTACGGTGTGAACTGAGCGCAGTGTAGGACACCAAGTCATACTACATTTGACCACCAGAGCATGTTGCATGAAATATGCATCCCACAATGCCTTGCACACTACTTGAATGGAATACCAGCACATGCTTAATCCATACTGCACAGTAGACTGAGTGCTGCCTGCTGTCTTTTCCCAAAAAGTCCATATTATGTAACATTTAAAGAGTATTTGCATTGTACATTTATTTCAGGAAGGTGTCCCTTTCAATTTCAGAAATAAAGTACAGTTAATATATTTATTATATTCGGCCTATATTATATTTGACAATTGTTACCTTTTAACATATGTTTTTGGCTCTTTATTATTATTTTGTTAAAATTACATATGCATTTTTTAAAACAGTGATATTTACATTGCATGTTTAATTTATTTTAATTTCACATTATTTTAAGTAGCATTTGACCAGTTAAAAAAAAATCAAAACATGAAAAGATAAAAGAAAAACAAGAAACAAGTACAAAAAATTATAATTATTTATTATTATTATTTAGTTTTGATAATGGGAAATAATACTTGTGAAAATGTGTTTGTTCATATATTATAATTAAATATTTTTAATTTTAATCTTAATCTTAACATCTTTTTTTATACTATTTTTTTTATACTAAATGATGAAGTATTTCATCATTTTTATACAAATGCAAATGACCTGTATCTTTTTTAGGTAACTGGACAGCACTCACTGAATTAAACATGCATCCTAGACGTTTTCAAACACCGCATCCTGCATTCTGTCACATTCTGTTTTTGAGACTAGTGTGCATTATACAGTGTACACCGCTCAGTATGCTAGTATTTCTTTCATCGCTCAGAAGGACAGATGGTTGCAGTGACAGCCAAAAACCTCACGCGTGTAAATGAGGACATGTGAAAGACTTACTCAATATTGAATCATATTTTTCCTTTGAGGACGTCTCCCGAAAGGCAGGTTTTGTCATATTTATGTCTCTAAAGTATAGTGAAGTAAACAAACAGGACTATCAGGCGTTACGAGTACACAGGTGGACTGGTATCAGAGATAGTTAATGTAATCTGTATTCTGCAGACAGATGGACTTCTTGAAGAACCCTGAGAATTTCACTCAGTCAAAGAGATCAAATAGTTTGTGAGATAAACAACGAATCGGTCAGGCACAAGTTTGCTACAACTCCATGAATTTAAACGAGATGCTCTGGTAGGTTTTGCTCTCAGTATAAATAGGAAGCGTGAAGAAGGATCATGTTTACATACAGGCCAAAGGTACGAGCCACCAGGGCTTATAAAAGCGATCTCTTTCTCTTAACAGATCTGTCCCGTCACGAAACACAATCACGCAGGATTTCCTCACAGTTTCAGTCTCCAGTATCCTGATACTATGTGTTTTTAAAGCTTTCATCCACATGTCGATGCCTGCTGGTTATTATTCCAGCTTCCAGTGTTTCTGAATGTACTCAAGTTATCGCTCACTCTTGAGTTTGTTTGAGACGATGCTGAGGATTCTGAACGCTTCAGTGCTGCAGGCCAGCGTCTGCATGTCTGTGATTGCTGCAGAGAGGGAAAGCTATGCTTTTAGCTGCATATTTTGGGCTATGCATTTTTTTGTATTATGTGAACCAAATTATTTGTATGATGTTCGGTTCTGTTAATGGCTCTTGAACACCTGTTGATGTGAATTGAACACTACTCGATGAACTACAGCGTGTCAAAAATGCTGTAAAGCTTTGCAAAGGATGTGCATGTTTGTTGATGTAGCCTTTAAAAACCTTTCTTTCTAGACGGAACATAAACAGAAGGAGAAATACAAAGAAAACTAAAATAAATCAAATCTGTTGTTTCTAAAAATATTTAAAATTATATTTAAATAAATAAGTGTATTCTTTATTTATTTATTTTTACGGAAAAGTAAATCATTATTTTTAATTGTTTTGAAAACAATTAGGATGAATTTGCCAACAGATGCACTGATAGTTTTCCAAACAAAACATCTACAGAATGAGAAAAACAAAACAAAAACAATAATAACAAAGTGTGTGTGATTGTGTGAGAGAGATACATATTTAAAACAATTTATGTATGTTATGTAAAGAGAGAAATATTTAATAATAATAATATTTCATCATTAAAATTATATTTAATAATTTAAAGATTCCATTAGTTTATTTTATTTTAGTTTTTTTTTAGAATGTAGAACAAAAAGTATTGTTTTTATTTATTTTGTTGTTGATTATTCTCCTGGAAGAGATAAAAAAAATGTGTATGAAATTGTGTTTTATTCATGTGAATGGAAAAATGGCTGTTAAGATGCTGATAAAATGATGTATTCTCTATTCAGCGTGTCTGGTGGGTGAGAAATGTAATGTACCACCTTGGCAACAAAAAACATCCAGTGAAGGACCTTATGAGCTGATTCATTTAAATTAATCATTCAAAAAGCCTCATCAGGCTCAAATGCTGTTTGCAGCGTATTACTCCAAGATCCCTTTCCCATGTTTATATCCATTCTGCAGAAGTCCAGTCATTTTCCTGCTGGAAACATCTACAGATTCTGCCTGAATATGAGCTTTCATAAAAGAATACTTGGAGTCATTAAGTTTAACCAGACTTGGAGCCAGAATCGTTAAATTCGTTACGATTCTCTTTGCTAGTTTGAGGTTTATTTTGTTTATTTGTTCATCTTCATTGCTTTGTTTAAACCTTTAACAAAGTCAGTTGCAGGGAGATTTTTTGTACTACTAATTTTTATTACTGGAAATAACATTTAAACCATATTTTCTTAAGAAAAATGTAAAAAGAAAGACCATACAAATGAATAATAATAAAAAAAAAAATAGTTTCTTTCCCTGAAAAACATATACAGAAGGAGAAATCAAAAAAGAAAACACAAAAATGAATATCTAAAATTGAGATTATTTTCATACTCGTATTCATATACTTCATTATTTAATTAATTAATATGTTATATATTAATTGGATAAAGTATTTTTAAACAAATACATTAGCCAGTTTGGGCTTTTTCGTTGTTTTTATGTGAAACGTGAAGTTGCAGATGTGCTGTTGTTGGTGGCAACTGTTGCTGTGTTTTTTTTATTCATATTTAGAATAGGCATGTGCTTATAATCAAAGAAAATAATTATCTATATTTGTGCACAAAATCGCTTTAATATTCTCCACAGGGTTCCAACATTAATTACATTTTAATTCACAGGCGTTCTGTCACTTTAAATTACCATAATATTTCCAATTAGGCCCAACTGCATGACTACTTAGATCATTACTCTCACTTAAAACAACACGCTTCGTTTTATGTGACGAATAGCCGTATTTCGGGAATGTAACATTGTATTGCCTTAAATGCATAAATGTGTGAGATTAATAACTGTCAGATGGGAGTTATGAGGAGTGAGTGATATGTAAATTCAGTCCAAGGCTTTGATAGCGTTGCATCGCTATGAATAATTAACAAGTTAATTATCATTCCGTTAGGGCAGATCTTTCCCAACAACACTTTGAAGGATAATGACAGATAAAGTTAGTGTTTTTCACCCTTATTTTTCCTGCTAGTACTGTCCTCCCACTTTCCGTCTGGGGAAGTTATGGTAAAAGGGTAGTCGGCGGCTGAAGTAGAGAAGTCCTCAGACTCTGAGCTCTCTCCTGTAGTGTTCTAATGAGCGAGCCGTGCGATATCAGCGCCCACCCCATGACCCCTATCTAACTATCCACACACACTTGTCCTTTAGTCATCAGCTCTAATGAGTGGACCAGTTATTTGGACTGTGGTGGTTTGTGCTCGGCTGAAGTTTTTAGTGATTATATGGCGTGAGATGGTAATTACTCTTTGCAAAAATAGAGGCAACTCTCCCTCATCAATGAGAATGCATTGACATCTATTTGCAGGATGTTGTTCTCTTCTTAATATTTGTAATGAAAGTCACTTAATCTCATTTATTTTATCTGGAAGTTGATGAAAACCCTGGAGCTTAATCTGACTACAGTCAGGTTTCTCTTCAGGTTAAATACTATCATAGTTTGATGGGAATCTAGAAGAACATGCTTGTTAAAGTTGATATGTTTTTAGCTAACTCACATACAGGTTAGTGCACAGAGGTTTGAAGGAGACTATTTCCTTTTTGAGGACTGAAGCAAGTTTGTTACCAATGCGCTACGCAAATGTGAATGCATTTTCTAAATGTAGTTTTGTGCTAAATTATGTTTCAATTAAATTACAGAATTGATGACCATCATTTAAAAAAAACATATAAATATTTATACAGTCATGGCCAAAAATATCGGCACCCTTGCAATTCTCTCAGAAAATTGTTCCAGTTGCAAATGTTTTGGTATTCACGTGCATATTGTTTTTGTTTGCACTGCAACAACACAAAAAAACTGAGAAGAAAAGTCAAACTTGATAAAATTTCACACAGAACTCAAAAAATGGACTGGAAAAAATATTAGTACCATGTCAAAATTGTAATAAATAATTGCTTTTCAAGCATGTGATGCTCCTGCAATTTGTATTTAGACACACCTGTGGCAAGTAACATGTGTGGGCAATATAGTAATCACACATGCAACCAGTTAAAATGGGGAAAAGTTGACTCAACCTTTGTGTTGTGTCACACTGAGCATGGAGAAAAGAAAGAAGTGTAAAGAGTTGTCTGTGGATTTGAGAGAAAAACATGGTCAATCTCAAGGCTACAAGTCCATCTCCAGAGATCTTAATGTTCCTGTGTCCACTGTGCGCAATATCATCTAGAGGTTTACAGCCAATGGCACTGTAGCTAACCTCCCTGGACATGGACGGAAGAGCAAAATTAATGAAAAATTACAATGAAGGATTGTTCGAATGGTGGATAAAGAACCTCTGATTAACTTCCAAACAAATTCAAGCTTATCTGCAGACACAGGGTACAACAGTGTCAGCTCGCACTACCCGTCGCCATCTGAATGAAAAGGGAGACCCAGGAGGACACCACTGCTGCCACAAAGGCATACAAAAAAAAAGCCTGGAGTTTGCCAAAACTTATGTGACGACAACCACAATCCTTCTGGGAGAACGTACTGTGGACAGATGAGACAAAAGTAGAGATTTTTGGTAAAGGACATCATGGCACTGTTTATAGAAAAAGAAATGAGGCTCTTAAAGAAAAGAACACCAGTCCCCACAGTCAAACAAGGTGGAGGTTCAAAGATGTTTTGGGGTTGCTTTGCTGCTTCTGGCACTGGATGCCTTGACTGTGTGAACGGTATCATGAAATCTGATGATTATCAAAGAATTTTGGGGCGCAACGTAGTGGCCAGTTTCAGAAAGCTGCGTCTCCACCAGAGGTCATGGGTCTTCCAGCAGGACAATGACCCAAAACACACTTCAAACAGCACTCAGAAATGGTTACAAACAAAGCTCTGGAGAGTTCTGAAATGGCCAGCAATAAGTCCACATCTGAATCCCATAGAACACCTGTGTAGAGATCTCCAAACAGCAGTTGGGAGAAGGCATCCTTCAAATCTAAATGACCTGGAGCAGTTTACAAAAGAAGAGTGGTCCAAAATTCCAGTAGAGAGGTATAAGAAACTCATTCATGTTACAGGAAGCGATTGATTTCAGTTATTCTTTCCAAACGGGGTGCTACCAAATATTAAGGTAAGTTTGCCAATAATTTTGTCCATTGCATTTTTTTAGGCTCTGTGTGGAATTGAATCAGAAGTGACTTTTCTCGTTTTTTGTTGTTGTTCCAATGCAAAAAAAATCATAAATTAAAGTGAGTACCAAAACATTTGCAACTGCAACAATTTTCTGAGAGAAGGGTTGCATTTTCTGACAGAATTGCAAGGGTGCCAATATTTTTGGCCTCTCTCTATCTCTCTCTCCCCCTGAGATGTATACATCATCTGAAAGCTGAATCAATAAGCTTTCCATTGATGTATAGTTTGTTAGGATCGGACAATATTTGGCCGAGATACAACTATTTGAACATCTTGAATCTGAGGGTGCAAAAAAATACATGATTTTGGCATACAAGAAAAATCGATAATTTTGACCCATACAATGTATTTTTGGCTATTGCTACAAATATACTCCAGTGACTTAAGACTGGTTTTGTGGTCCAGGGTCACATATAATCTTTTCTTTTTATTTGTTTTTTTATTGGAAGTACTTATATGTATTAATAAATAAAATAAATATATATGCAGACGTGCTTTCATAAATAAATAATGGTATTAACAAATATATATAAAATAAATGTTGATAAATTTGTTTAAACCAGAAATAAATAAATACATAATATAGATGATTTTTTATTATTTTAATGATTTTTTATTTAAATGTAATGCTTTTTAAGCAACTTCCATATAAATCATTCTATTATGCTGATTTGGTGCTTTTATCAGTTATTGATGCTCAGTTAGTAATAATGGTTCTTATTATCAGTGCTGAAAAAATGTGAGCTTATTTTTAAGAAAACTGTGATGATTTTTATTTTCAGGATACTTTGATGAATAGAAAGTTCAAAAGAACAGCATTTATTTGAAATAGAAATATTTTATAACATTATAAAGGTCTTTAATGTCACTTTTGATCAATTTAAAGCATCTTTGCTGAATACGTTTTTTTTTTATTATTACTTTTTTTTATCTTAACAATACTTTTGAATAGCACATCAGTTACGGAAAAAAATATTAAGCTGCAAGAATTGTTTTCAGTATTCACAATAAGAAGAAACAAAAGTCCACTGAGGGCAAAACAAAAAAGCCCTTGGAGAACAAAAGTGTTACAATTTGATGGCAAGTTCCGCCCACCCAAACTCCCCATGCATATGTATTAGAAGATGAAACCCGTTAACTATTCACTGACGCGTTCATTTATCATGCGCATCAAGTTATTATAGCCAAACAGTGCATGCTTGACTGGAGCCAATTCATCTTCTGCCTACATGTGCTCTCGCCCGCACTTCTGATAAGAAGAAGTGTCTTCGGACAAACCGAGAACCCCGTTCTAGTGTAATTATCATGCCGCCAATCTGCTTCCATCGACAGTGACCTTGAGCGTGACCTGATATCCTCGCTGAAGTCAGATGTTTGCGTTGGTGAGCATCTCATCCCGATACATAAATAGCTGCTTGATGTAGTGTAATGACTAGCATCAGGCTTAATTGCATGAAAGGAAAATAAGCGAGTAATTGAACTCTGAACCACGAGGATGAGACGCTCAATCTTGAGATGCAATATGTTCCTTCAATAACGTTTTATTGAACAGATGCTTTTATCAAAACCTGTGCTGTTATTGCACTCGGCATATCTCGTGAACAAAGCTGGCAGAGTCATATAATGGTTTTAATAAGGTATCGACTCTCTTAAATGCCGAAATATCAGCCCACCAGCTGTCATGAAGAAGCAATGTTTTTCATGGCTGTCATCCGCACTGGGATGCTTCTCCGTTTATTGTCATGTAGAACAGGAGAATAAGATCTCGCTGGATGGATGTGCTGCACGACAGGTCAGTGATAGCATGGTAATTGTTACCTGCATGGATCACTCATCCGAAACAAGATGTCTTTAACTGTGTCCTGATAGTCAGCGGTGTCAAAATCTTTTCAGTGAAGCACTTACATGTTGTGATTGTTGCTCTACATAGACAGCTGGTGTCTTCTGCTCTGATAGTGATAAGGGTTGCAAAGGGGTGGAACACTTCTGGAAAATTTCCTGGAACTTTCCAAACATTCCTGGAATATTACAAAAAATCCTGGAAAGTTTCCTGAATTTCTAGAATGTTTCTGAAATTTACTGGAAATTGTCCACCTTTTTGCAACCCTAGTAATGACCAACAAAATTAATTATTACATTGAAACTGAGTATTAAAAATGTATTTTAATTTTAATTTATTATATATGTACATGTATAAATATGTATATACACACACACACATACGTACATACATATGTATATATACGTGTGTGAATATGTGTGTATATATATATATGTATGCATATATGTACAGTCATGGCCAAAAATATCGGCACCCTTGGTAAACATAATCAAAGGAGGCTGTGAAAATGAATCTGGATTGTTAATCCTTTTGATCTTTTATTTAAAATAATTCACACAAATTTAACCTTTCATTGGATAATAAGAATTTAAAAAGGGGGAAAATATAATTATGAAAGAAATGTTTTTTTGTCAAATACACATTGGATACAATTATTGGCACCCCTAGAAATTCTTATGAGAAAAATATCTCTGAAGTATATTCCCATTCATATTCACAATTTTGAGCACTCCAGGGTGATTATGAACATAAAATTATCCAGCCATGGCTTCCTGTTTCACAGAAATATAAATAGGAGGGAAAACAAAGCCCAAATTCCCTTAATCATCCATCACAATGAGAAAAACCAAAGAATATATTTCTGATGTGCAGCAAAAGATAATTTAGCTTCCCATATTAGTGAAGTGACTTTAAGAAAAGAGCTGAAGGAGTGAAAATTCCCATTTCCACCATCAGGGCAATAATTAAGAATTTCCAATCAACAGAAAATTTTACAAAACTGCCTGGAAGAGGACGTGTGTCTATATCGTCCTAATGCACGGTGAGAAGGAGAGTTTGAGTGGCTAAAGACTCTCCACGGACCACAGCTGGAGAATTGCAGAAAATAGTTGAGTCTCGGGGTCAGAAAACCTTAAAAAAATTAAAAGTGTAGATACCTACACTTTTTATACCAGCTGACCTTCAAAGAGCACATTGCAAAGACTGCTCGATCTGCAGGTTTGCACTACACAACATCAGAAAGATCAGGCCCTTCCTTACACAGCACGCTGCACAACTTCTGGTCCAGGCCCTGGTCATTTCTAGGCTGGACTACTGCAATGCTCTTCTGGCTGGACTTCCATCAAACACAATCAAACCTCTACAAATGATTCAGAATGCAGCGGCACGACTGGTCTTCAACGAGCCCAAAAGAGCCCATGTTACACCTCTCTTTATCAGATTGCATTGAATCCACTCTTAACTATTAAGACTTAACTATTGAGCAAATCTACAGGAACGCTAAATGTTTGTTCTTGGCAGATTGCACGTTCATAGATTGCAACTTCATTTGATAATATCCCACTCTTCGCCCACGGGTGCTGTGGTGCTTCAGGATTTACATTTCCCACTCATCCGATTGCTCAGTCCCTCTGAGATATGCATAAGAGCCCAATACATTCACTCAAGCTCCTTTTCTGCGATAATGTGTCCTGTTGGATCTATGCCCGACTGCCTTCCACCAAATGCTCAAGAAATCAGCCTGAGGGGAGGCAGAGTATGCTTGCGTCTGATTCTGACTGATGTCAAGACGCAGATCTTGTGTACATATTGAGAGATTCCTTTGCTTGTTTCGGTTGTGCTGCAAAAACTGTGACTAGGGAATTGTAAGATTTTTGTTTTTATATATATATATATATATATATATAAAATAGACACTGACAGCAGCTCATTTTCAGTTCTTTAATTCATCTTTAAACATTATAACACCATTTGAAATGAGTGAAAATTATTTAGTAACTTAATTTTTCCATATGTTTTTTTTATGCTTCATTATGGCCAAAACACATTTTTTTTTGCACAGATGTTGCTTGCCTAGCTTAATAATATATGTATTTTTTATATAATTTTATAAAGCTTTTGTTGATCTCTTCTGAGACTTTGGAGAAGACAAACTTTGGGTTGGGTTGTTCTGAGTAGTAGAATGATGACTTCAGCAAATTTGGTCTCCATTTAATCTCATTTGTATCTGTGAGAAACAACTAAAATATTAAAGAGATTTCACCAGGACTTTTTTCTTTCTTTTTTTATATTTATATTATAGTAAATATATTGTATATTTACTATATTTTTTATAGTATAATGTACTATTTTAATATACACATTTTAATATAGTTTTAATAATGTTATAAATAACATTTAATATTTATAAAATGTAATAAGTGTATTGTTTTTTTTGTTATTATTAACAAATTAAATTATACAATTAAAATGAAATTGTTAAAAAAATAAACTAACAATGCTTATTATTAATAATAATACATAATAATAATGCCCTTCATTTAATCTCATTTATGTCTAGGAAAACAAATGAAATATTTAATTATATAATTTCAATTAACTTCACCTGTAATCGTCATTTCTTTTTTCAGAATAAAAGTATTTTAAATATTTTGTATATATATATATATATATATATCATATATGCATATATATATAATATATATATATTTTTTTTTTACTATTCATAAAATATTAAATTATATATTTTTTAAAACCTATTATTATAATTATTGGAGTTGTTAAAATTAGAAAGTAAAAAGAAGTATAATAATGCAACATTTTATAAAACTTTGTTGAAATCTGAAACAAACATCAGATTACTAGGATTGTTTTCTCAGGAGAAACATCTGAGTATAGTCATACATTTTTGCTATCCATTTGATTATTTGTATCTGTGAGAAACAAATGAGATATTAAAGAGATTTCACTTGTATTTTCACTTTTTGACTCCTGGCAGGCTTGCTACATTTACTCAACACTCTTTCCTGCAGTGCTCTAATAGGAAATGGCAATCTGTGAAGGGGAAGAGTGTCATCTGCATGTTCTTAATGATTTCTGCTTTAATCTCAAGTCATCAAATGTGTGTATGTGTTTGGCTTGAAGGGAAGGAAAGTGCTTTTGTTGGCAGAATCTGACTGCGCGGCTGCTGCAAATGAGAAACGCTGTTTCCACAGAAAGACGTTCGAACGGATCCAAAGGTCAGCAGTCTGTGAGGACGTGTTGTAAGATCTCCTCGCTGTCAGTGAGACGTGGATCCGCTTCTCCAGCGCACGGATATCTGCGTTTCCCTCCTCCGTCGCCGTGAGGAAACGATGCTCGTGCCCCCCGCTATGAAGAAAGCTGCCGGTGCCATTCGCAGTTCAGATCACACCGACTGTTTTGAAAATGAACAAATGCACTCACGCTGTCAGAGCGTGTTTATTACAAACGCACACCATCAGATGTCACACCACTGACTGTATGTTTCTGTTTATACACCGAGCCTTCTCAACATCTGTCCAGGTCATATTTCACTCCGAACCAAACAGAAACCAAAATAAACCAGGAAAGGAAAGTTTGTCGAGGCAGGCTTTGAACTGATGTGACAGACTCTCCGGGAAGTTTAAGACAGTTTAGAGGTTAGCTTGACATTTATAGAAGTTTGACGTAGTTTGAAGAGTTGCGAGGTGGTTGCTAGAGTATTCTGAGCGGGTTCTAAGTTGTTGCTAGGCAGTTGCGATAGCATTATGAAGTGGTGTTCCGTGTTCAGGGTGGTTGCAAAGGTGTCTTTGCTGGATGCTAAAGGGTGTTGCTAGGGTGTGTGAATGGTTGCTAGGTGGTGTATATGGTTGCTAAGGATCTCTGGTAATAAGAATTGGAGGGAAATGTGCTCAAAATAATGTTATAATGCATATTATTCATCCAGAAAAGAATTAATAATTTTATATAAATATCTATATAATAATGATATATTATAATTAAATTCTAATATAATAGTATAATATATAATTAATATTATAATTTAACATTAATAAATATTAAATTTATATTATAATAGTATATTAACTTTATAATTATGATAATTTTATTAATTTTATATTTATAATATATATATATACACAGTGCTCAGAGTAAATGAGTACACCCCCTTTGAAAAGTAACATTTTAAAACAATATCTCAATGAACACAAAAACATTTTCCAAAAATGTTGACACAACTAAGTTTTATATAACATCTGTTTAACTTATAACATGAAAGTAAGGTTAATAATATAACTTAGAGAACAACATTTTCAGTTTTACTCAAACTAGGTGATGCAAAAATGAGTACACCCCACTGAAAGTCTCTGGAGCAAAGCTAAATTTTAGACTACAAATGTCTAATTTAACAAGAATTCAACCACAGGTTGAGTCTAATTATTCATTACACAGGTGACAGTTGACTATAAAAGGGTGTTACTTAAGAAAACCCCTTCCCATTTCATGCTGTCAGCAATGGCACCACATGGAAGAGAAATGTCACAAGACCTGAAAAAGAAAATAATTTCTTTACACAAGAAAGGTGAAGGCTACAAGAAGATCAGCAAAGCTTTACTTATCAGTCAGAATACTGTAGCAAAAGTGGTACAAACATTAAAAAAGATGGAACTGCAACCATCTCACAGAGACGTCCAGGTCGTCCACAGAAGTGAACACCTCTCGTCAGGAGCGTCTTCTGATGAGAGGGAAGGTTGAGAAAATCGACATGCAAGTTCACTGCAGTTATCTAAAGAAGTAGAAAGCCAAACTGGGGTGACTATTTCCGTGACACAATACGGCGTACACTGCAGAGGAATGGCATGCATGGGTGCCGTCCACGAAAGAAGCCTCTCCTAAAGCCCAGGCACAAAAAAGCCCGCCTAGAGTTTGCCAGGGCCCATGCTGACAAAGATGAAGACTACTGGGATTCTATACTCTGGAGTGATGAGACCAAGATAAATGTTTTTGGAACTGATGGCTTCAAAACTGTATGGCGTCGCAAAGGTGAGGAATACAAAGAAAAATGCATGGTGCCTACAGTGAAACATGGTGGTGGCAGTGTCCTTATGTGGGGCTGCATGAGTGCTGCTGGTGTCGGGGAGCTGCATTTCATTGATGGCATCATGAATTCACAAATGTACTGCTCTATACTGAAAGAGAAGATGCTACCATCACTCCGTGCCCTTGGTCGTCGTACACTTTTCCAACATGACAATGATCCTAAACACACATCTAAGGCCACTGTTGGATTTCTGAAGAAGAACAGGGTGAAAGTGATTCAGTGGCCAAGTATGCCTCCTGATCTGAACCCAATCGAACACCTATGGGGAATTCTGAAGAGACAAGTTGAGCATCACTCTCCATCCAGCATCCAATCTCTAAAAGAGGTCATTCTTGAAGAATGGAAAAAGATAGATCTGGCAAAATGTCGCAACTTGTTCATTCCATGCCTAGAAGACTTGGTGCTGTCATTAAAAATCATGGAGGCCATACAAAGTACTAGATTTAGTATTTTTTGTTGTTGTACTCATTTTTGCATCACCCTAATTTGAGTAAAACTGAAAATGTGTAATCTAAGTTATATTATTAACCTTACTTTCATGTTATAAGTTAAACAGATGTTATATTAAACTTAGTCTTGTCAACATTTTTGAAATGGTTTTTGTGTTCATTGAGATATTGTTTCAAATTGTACTTTTCAAAGGGGTGTACTCATTTACGCTGAGCACTGTATATATATATATATATATATATATATATATATATTGTGTGTGGTGGTATTATGATTTGACTAGAATGCAGTTACAAAAACACGGTAATTAATGGCAGAGAATCAACGTAATACCATGAATGTTGAATTAGTCCCCAAATGATGTGGTGATAGAGGATGATGTTTGCATAGACACAGATTTTTACAGCAGATAAATTCAGAATTAAATTATGTTTGTGACTCACAGCCACCAAAGCTGTCGTAAAAAGAGCTCGTATTAGGATAGAAGATCCCCAGCTCCCTTAGAAAACATTATTTAGTTTGAGTGACAAACAATAAAGGAGGAATTAGATATAGCTAAATCCACAGAGCTGAGGTGACATTCAAATACCTCTTTTATTCCAGCATTTTATTGAAGTGTTGATAAGCATTTAATCCATGGAGTTTTACAGAAGCAATACAGTGTATAATGGGGATTTGGAGCTGATCAAATTAACTTTCCTATCAATCAAGACTTAAAGTCAACATGAAATTAAAATGGACTTTATTTGCTTTCTGAATGCATGTCCTGCTCTTATTATGAATGACTCATCAGTGCATGTTATTCTAAAGAAATAAGAAAAGTCATTTTGAAAAAAGATTATGATTATCACTGACATGACCGCTACAGACATCACCCTGCAGCCCAAGACTGGTTGCCAACTGAAGCTGAGCAGGGTTGAGCCTGGTCAGTACCTGGATGGGAGACCTCCTGGGAAACTAGGTTGCTGCTGGAAGAGGTGTTAGTGAGACCAGCAGGGTGTTCACCCTGTGATCTGTGTGGGTGTCCTAACGCCCCAGTATAGTGACGGGGACACTATACTGTAAAAAGCACTGTCTTTCGGATGAGATGTTTAAACCGAGGTCCTGACTGTGGTCATTAAAAATCCCATGGCACGTCTCGTAAAGAGTAGGGGTGTAACCCCGGTGTCCTGGTCAAAATTCCCTTCACTGGCCCTTGTCAATCATGGCCTCCTAATAATCCCCATACACTCGATTGGTTCTATGACTCTCTCTCCTCTCCACCTGTAGCTGGTGTGTGGGTGAGCGCATACACTTGACGCTTGATCTGGCTCTATGACTTCGCATCTTGATCTCTCTCTCTCCTCTCCTGTAGCTGGTGTGTGGTGAGCGCATACACTTGATTGTCTCTATACTCTCTCTCCTCTCACCTGTAGCTGGTGTGTGGTGAGCGCATCCATGATTGTCTCTATGACTCTCTCTCCTCTCCACCTGTAGCTGGTGTGTGGTGAGCGTATACACTTGATTGGCTCTATGACTCTCTCTATTCTCCACCTGTAGCTGGTGTGTGGTGAGCGCATACACTTGATTGGCTCTATGACTCTCTCTCCTCTCCACCTGTAGCTGGTGTGGTGGTGAGCATACACTTGATTGGCTCTATGATGTACTCTGTGATTGGAGCATACATTGATTGTCTATGACTCTCTCTCCTCCACCTGTAGCTGATGTGTGGTGAGCGCCCGGCACCGTAGTCCTGTGGCAGCCGTCGCATCATCCAAGTGGATGCTGAACACACTGGTGGTGGTTGAGGGAGACCCCCCCCCACATGATTGTAAAGCGCTTTGGGTGTATCATTCATTCATTCATGACAGATCATGTGTGTTATTTATAGAAGCTTGTTTACACCACAGAATAAAAAGATAAAAAGCTAATTGTGACCCTTTATCTCACAATTATGACTTTTTTTATTCCAACTTTTTTCTTGCAGTTTTCGAGAAAAAATGGGAGCTGTGAAGTATAATCTCGCAATTACCTTTTTAATTTCTCTCTTTTTTCCCCACAGTTCTGATAAATAAATTGGAATAGAGAAAAAAAACGTGGTTACCTTTTTCATTTTTTTTTACCTTTTCATAATTGTGAGAAACTCACAGTACTTTTTTATTTTGTATTACAACTTTTTTCTTGTAATTCTGAAAGGAAAAAATTGGTTCTGAGAAAAATGCGCAATTACCTTTTATTTTTTATTCAATTTTTTTTCTTGCAATTATGAGAAAGAAATTCAAATTGTGATATATACATTCAGAATTTTGAGATGAGATATAAACGTGCAAAAATTATTTTTGTGGTGTTTTTTTCTAACTTTTTTTTCCTCGCGATTCTGAGGGGATTTTTTTTTCCCTTTTTTATATTTTGATTTCTTGGTGGAAATATGTTGCTATAGTTATTGGTTAATTTGAATGGTCCTTGTTTTGGGCTACTGTTGTAGGTAAAGCAGTCTTGCAAATTGATAAAACACCTATTTAACGCTAGGTTATGGCAGTAAGTGCAAATATTTAAAGGATTACTTACATTTCACTGCTGGTTATATTCTGTATAATTGTGTATGTGACAAATCAAATCTTGAATTGAATCTTGAAGAAACTTGCAGCTTTAAAAACTTAGCAACTTGATTAAGTGTAAATATGGACGAGGAAACAACAGTATCTTTGTGTTTCTGTGTGAAAAATGAAAGCGCTACAGAGGATAGGCACGCAGTGTGTTTTTGGAGTGTTATAATGATGCTGCTGTTGAACTGACAGTCATAAATACTCTATTTTCAGATGCTGATTTCTGTAGTGCCGTGCATACAGTATCTGAGCTGTAACTCACGGCTTATTGGTGCAGGTTCACTGCGCCCCGAGAGAGAGCGCATTTGCATCTGTCTGCTGCATACAGATGAGCGCGGATGAGAACGTAATTGTGCTGCTGTGAATTAGCGAGCGAACTGCGAAAAACAACGCTGAGATACATGTTTGGCATTCAGTGAAGTTATTCTGAGGAAGGCCAGTCTCTGTGAAAGTTAAATCATCCTAAAATGACCTCTGACTGTGAAATGTGAAGTGTAGAGAGATTATTTTAATGAAAGCGTTTCATTGGAATACACTAATGGAAGGTTATTTTAAAGGTTGTTGCATTTAACTCTCAGAAAGATATTATTGTGGCGCTCCATTTTTACTCGAGCTGAAGAAAATTTCAGAATAAGTCACGGTGCGCTGGTGTTTTGGCTGGTTGCCAGGCTGTTGCTAAGGGGTTCTGACTGTTTTTATGTGGTTGCTAAGGTGTTCTGGGTGGCCTCTTAAGGCCCAAATTGTGAATTTAATTGATGCAAATAAATGTGTTTTATTTTCTTCTCCAAGTGATTAATTTAGTCACATTTTTGTATGTGCACCAAATAATTTAAATGTGTTTCCACTGGAGTTTATGCACATCTTCTTACTGAATACAAAATAAGTGAGCCTCAGTGTTTGG
>CM049796.1:3645512-3709713 GCA_027422405.1 Ptychobarbus kaznakovi | reverse complement strand
ATACGGAAAAGTATGGTGACCCCATACTCTGAATCATAGTCTACATTTAAACCCATCCAAAGTGCACACACACAGCAGTGAACACACACTGAGCAGTGGGCAGCCATTTTGCTGCGGTGCCCGGGGAGCCAGGACTCGAACTCGCAAACTTTGGATTATGAGTCCAACTCTCTACCACTTTCTCTCTACCATAAAGATATTTAAACCCATTTAAAAAAATCATAATTAACCATAATTGTGAATTAACAAATGCTATGATTTAATTAAATAATTATATGCAGTTTAATTATTTTACAGCGTGTAGGTTACGTACGTACGTCTCACAGCTGCTCTGTTCACAGTAGTTCTGCAGAAACCGTTATAATTTACATGTGTGGAGCGTCTCAAACTCCATCTCTGCATGTTGTTGTGAGTTTGGGTCTATTATAACGTTCATCTGGAAACGCAACGTTCGCCATTTCATCAGATTTGTAAGGTAAATAATTTATAAATCTACACAAACACTGGAGAATACATCGCGATTTCAAAATAAAAGCTCAAACCCGCACTCTGAGTTTACACGTTTTGTCCACATATTCGTTTAATTACAGTGGCTATAGCATTTCTGTCCTAAAGAAATTGACAAATATTAAATATTAAGTGGACAATTGAATTAAATGGTACTTGGTCAATATTAAACAAGGATTAGATTACAGTAGAGTGTAAAAATAATCACCAGGCCGTCGGCGCCCCCTGCAGGCCTTTGTTGTAATGCGTAATGAACGTTAGCTCTATTGTTTATGTATTTTAACAGATTTGTTCAATAAAACCATATGATTTCTTGATTTTGATACTTTATTTGAACTAATTATTATTGCATCATTGCTATTATATATGTATTTTAAGTAATTTTAAAAGCTATTGATAACTTACATCTATTTTTATTACCACAAAAAATATATATGTAATTATAGGGCCTTATAAAATCTGTTTTATTTCCAAAATCATTTTTTTCCATTTTCATTTTTCTATACTCTGTTTTAATGGTTAAATAAAATTGTATTAATCAAAAAGCCTGTCTAATTAATTGAGTTTTACAGTTTTATCTGTACCAAATTCTGTTTTCCATTATTTTCTGGATTCATTTTAATGGTTCCATTAAATTGATATAATCAAAAGCATCTCCAATTAATTGATTTTATATCAAAATAAGTTTTTTTTTCAGAAATACTGCACACTGACATTTTTCACCTAAATAAATTCTGGTAAATAATATTTCTGGTAAATACTCCTTTAAAAAGTGTTTTTTTTTAATAATAATTGTATTAGTAGACTAGAACACGTGGATATGTTGTCATTCTTACACTATAACACTGAAATTTGCTTCTTGCACTCTGTTGCACTTTACTTTTGCTTTAAAAAAGGATTTCATAGAAATTTGGATTAAATAAAATATTCTTATATAAAATTGTTGTTTTTTTGGTGGGAAATTGATTGTGTAGATTAATCGATTAATTGACAAATTAATCGTTAGATTAATCGAAATAAAAATAGTCGTTAGTGGCAGCCCTAGTTCGATTTGCTGTTTGCGTGTGACCATGGAAAGTGAAGATTACAGGGTTGGATGAAGAGGTGAACATGTGCTGTTTTCATCATATCTCAGTTTTCAAGCGTTGAAGTTGTTTTTTCTGAAGTCTCTCAGAGCTCAGCTCAGTCGGTCTGGAGGAGTTTGAAGGCCTCGCGTCTGTAAATCTTGGCTTATCCATCGTGAAGTAACTGCTCTCTCTGCTTTCACCATAATTTCAAGCAAATCAAAGATGCCTGCCATCACTTATTAGAGGGGTTTGTGAAAGTGCTAAAGTGGTCTCTCGGCCTCCCTCTGATAATGGCTGGACACTGTTTGTCAGACATGCGTGTGGCGCTCGCTGTTGTCTTTGCCAAGCCGATGATGTGTGCTCGTTCCTCTTGTTTAGATGATATTTACTGTGCTGTAAGGACATTGCACTTCAAAGCTATTGCTGCATTCGCTCTGTATCATTTTAGAAGACATTACATTCAGCCAGTATTGATTATGCATCACTTCAAATGGCTTTTAAAATGTTTTTAGGCTGGAAGTACCTGCATATGTTGAGTTTTAGAGGCTAGAAACTAAACAATGAAGAATAGACGAATAAAGATATTAATATATTTTATATATATTTTTTATATTTGTACATGTTTTGTAATAAGCTTTTTTAACCAGTTAGCAGATACAGTTATAATTTAATTCATATTTGAAATATCTTTAAGTGCTTTGTCATTTTTATTAGTTTTTGTTTAGTATGTCTGTTTTGTTATATTTTAATATTTGTTTTCATATCTGTAATTTTATTTCAGTGTGAAATCAAAATTGACACTATTTACTTGAATTCATGCTCCTGCTGTTCAGATTTGCATCACAAAAATGACATCTGTGGCAACCCACAAAACAAACAAACTTAACATTTACGATTGCAGAATTCTAAAGCATCTGTCAATGCGGTCAGAACATTGTGTATTTAATTTCTAACTCAGACTAGAGAAGTTTGGGGCAGAACATGACGCACTGGAGCACAATACAAAAAGACAGCTTGATGAATGCAAACGACCAGCAGAATAAAACAGTTTGGGATGTGAGGCATAAATCTTCATGTCATAGCTTGTTTGCAGATGTATTTTTCGGCACAGACAGAAGCCTGTGTTTGCCAGAGACTAACATCTGTCTCTGCATCACAACAACAACATTGGCACATAACAGGCTTCTGTGCTCGTCTGATGATCGGACCTGTGGCACAGTTTGTCTTCTGAACCGCTGCTTCTCAGTGCAGTCGTGCTGGATTTATGCAGGCTTTAGATGGGGATGACGTGAATATTTAAAGGCCAATCGTGACAGAATGAGTCCACTACTGTACGTTCCTCAAACAAACCTGAATGTCATTCAAATAAATTATACTGCAAACTTCAGCTAATCCAGACTTGATATCAAATTCAACTTGCAGACAAAAAGCGTGAGATCAGATGAAAACAGCATGTTCTCTGCTGCTGCAATCTTCACATTTCCAAATGCCAAAGTCAAGCGTAAATGGCACATCGAACACATAAGTTTATTTGTCAAACTCATACAGACACACGGCATGAGATTTACAACCGCAGACTGAGACGAGATGAGAAAATACAGGAAAGAGCAATCCGTTTCACACAGACAGTGACGAGATTAAATTAAGTTCCCTGCTGTTTCTCAGGGAACAAAATATGAAACCAAAGAGAAATTAAACTAAAGTCAAAATATTGATCCTAAAGGTGCCGCAGAAACACATTCTACAAAAAGTTACTTAATAAAAGATGGTTAACTTTAACTAAGACCAAAAATGTATTTCTTTAAATAAAATAAACTTTAAATAAAAAATTCAATAAAAAACCTTGGATTCATTCAAAAACCAGGATTCATTCGCACATGAGTTTTTCAGTGTATATATATATATTTATATGTATATATATATATATATATATACAGTCATGGCCAAAAATATCAGCACCCTTGGTAAATATGTCAAAGAAGTGTGTGTGTATATTTTTATTGTAATTGCACAAACACATGTATAATTAAAATAAATAATAATTATTTAAAATAAAGGTAAATTAAAATATAAATATTAGGGGAAAACTTTAGTAAAAGGGGAAAAATGTGTACAACTGAAATAAAAAATAAGCTATATATATATATATATATAAACTAGAGTAAAACTTTTTTTACTTTTGTATAAAAATTAGGGCTGCAAAACGATTAATATCATTCAAAATAAAAGTTTATGTTTACATACTGTATGTGTATGTACTGTGTATATTTATTAAATATATATAAATACATACATACATGTATATGTTAGATATAAATATAAAATATGTATATTTATATATAATCTAAATTTTATACAAGTATAAACATATATACATACAAATATTTTTTACAATATATACATATATGTGTGTGTATCTCTATATAACTAATAAATATACACAGTACACACATACAGTATGTAAACATAAACTTTTATTTTGAATGTGATTAATCGCGATGAATCGTTTTGCAGCCCTAATAAAAATGGATTCGGGAAAACAGCGCTTGCTTGTGTGAGATTGCTAAACTATATCATATTATATAAATATGAGATGAAAACCCATATAGGGTAATTTTTTTGCCTAATATCTTGAATTTTAGGCTCATATAACTGCATTATGTAGGCTCCATCTCACAGTCAGTCGTCCTGCATCGTGTTCATTAGCCACTGCATTCATGTAAGATGAACCTATTACTATTAATTAATCTATTTTATGTTTATGGCACACAACATGTCTATCAATTATTCATCAGTTACAATTGGTCGGTCCGGCACTGGACAGTTACCATCAGAATATAAACCAGCTCTGCTATGATTTTACGGCGTTGACAGCTCTGAAGTAATTTAACCTTTAGTGTTCCACTGCTCAATATTTCATGATTTTTGTACCTCTTATAAAGCAGAATAACACCAACCCAGCCTTGATCTGTCCTGTTCAGTCGCATGACAGCCATACTCATATTTGTGTTTGAAGAGCGAATCTGATTAATGAAACATAATATAGGACACTGTCAATCTGTCATCATCTGACAATGAACATAGGAGAAATGCCTGTCCTCTTCTGTCAGCTTTGTAAAAGTGTCCCTGAATTTATGATTGGATATCAAAAATATATCAAATATAATATACAAAAATATAGCCACAAGACTAAAACGTTATATGAGTTAACATCACTTAGTACACACCTATAAAATTATAAAATTACATATTTTATTTACATTTAATAAAAATCTCCCCATATAAGTAATATAAAGATTAATAATTATATATATATATATATATTTATTTATTTATTTGTATTTCTTTAACTTTTGGTTGTTTTAAAAACACACACACATACATAATTATAATAAATACATTAACTAAATAATTATAAAAAAGTTCAAAGTAGTAGTAAAGCTGATTATTTTTTTAAAAGCTAAATAGAAATATTAAAAACTAATAAAAATTACTAAAACTTAAATATTAAAATAAACTAATATATATATATATATATATATATATATCATGGAAAATATAAAAAAATGCAGTGACTAAAATAAACACATACATTATTATATATGGGTACATAGATATATAGATTATTAATGATTATTATTATTACATATTTATTTTGTGTTATTTTTTCTTATTCTTGTTTTTTTTATTTCTTATGTGTGTGTCGCTGAAGTGGCGACCCAATGCCGTACCAAAATTGCTAACTATATTCCTTAAATCTAATTATATTAAATATCTGTCTTACGGCTGTAAACAAACCCATGTGAACCGCTGTCACCTGAACCTCGTCCTGATTGAGCAAAGGAAGCGTCTCACTTGCCTTTTCTCCCAGAAGCGTGTCAGTTCTTTATATAACCGGCAGCAGAAGTGAGTTGTGATCGGGCTGACCGAGTGTCAGAGCCGCAGGTGAAGTAAAGCTGCTCTAAACATCTCAGCATCTGCGTGAGAATTAGCCCACGCCACAGTTTATTTCACAGATCTGGAGCTACGTAAAGGAGGTGATAAGTAAGTCTGTGAGGCTTTAAACAGCAGACAGTCGCAGGTTCTGGAATAAGAGTAACGTGAATGCAGGGTTTCGCAGGTCGTCTCAGTGATGTTAATTGAGCTCGAGTTTGTTGCAGCGGTGTTGTGTTTGATATTCATAGAAGACAAACAGTGTGATGTGTTACTTTAATATTACTTGTATTCTATTATAGTATTTATTCATATTTTGAACTATCTTTTATTTTTATATTTAAAGTTTTAGTAATTGTGCTTTGTCATTTCTATAATTATTTTTTTTTTTTTTTTTGTAAATTCCTGTTTAGTTTTAATGTATTTTTATTTGATGTTTAGTAATTGTAGCAGTTTAACTCTAATATTAATTTCAACTTGATTTCAATTATTTATTTTAATTACTAAATAAATGCATATTATACACACTATATTGCCAAAAGTATTGGGTCACCCCTTCTAATGAAAGGTTTGACTACTTTAGTAATTTCCATGAGTACAAATTCTAATGTTTAATCTATAATGATATTCTAGGGAATTGTGTGCTTCTAGTTTTATAGAAACAGTTTGCCAGAACCCTTTTCTATTTCTAACATGACAGTGTCTCTGTGTATAAGACAAGGGATCAAAGAGAAATGATGATTCAGTCAGTGTGGAAGAACTTGACTGGTCTGCAGAAAGACAAGTCCTAATCCCAGCTGAACACCTCTGGTGTGACTTTAAATGCAGACCTTGAGCCAAAAACTCATCACCAAACACCATTTTGTTTAATGGTTTTGTTTCGTATTTGTTTATTTATTTCAGTTAGTTGCCACATAAAAAAATAAAAGGTTAATTTCATTTCACTTTAAGTAGTGAAAAAGGTTTTAGTTTTAAATCACGTTAATAACACTGCATCTTCTTTTGATTACAATCTCTTGTCTATTCCTTGAATTATATGTTGTTTTATGGAACAGTGTGTAATTATTTGCTGATTTATTATTTGCAGCCAGAGAAAACCTCTCATATTTATCTCATATTTATGTCTCTCTATTAAATTGGATGTGTTCGTAAATTAATACTTACTTACATTTTGCTTACAGCATACTGGACAATATATGCTATATAGCCTTTATTTAAACATAGTACGTGAAATGTTATATTTTCTGATGTTTAAAGTAGCCAAACTTATGTAGTTTTGTGTGTGTGTGTGTGTGTGTGTGTGTGTGTGTGTGTGTGTGTGTGTGTGTGTGTGTGTGGTTGTGGTTGTGGTTGTGTGTGTGCGTGTGGTCGTGTGTGCGTGTGGTCGTGTGTGCGTGTGGTCGTGTGTGCGTGCGTGCGTGCGTGCGTTCGTGCGTGTGTTTCAGGCTGGGGTTCGTGGGCTGATTTCCACCCTCTGGTGTCTCTGGGCAGTCTGCTGGATGATCAGCACTGGCATCACGTCAGCGTGGAGCGAGTTCGAGGACTCGTGAACTTCACTGTGGACAAAAACACCCAGCAGTTCCAGCTTCCCGAGTCCTGGAGTCACTCTGAGATAAACGAGGTGAGCTGCTAACGACCTCCAGCTTAATTAGTCCAGTAAAGCATTTCAAACATGTGAATTATACAAACAACATAAATCAGCTAGAATGGAAATGTCTGTGTGTAATTAGATTTCACTTTCTGAGTCTTTCACTTTGTTGTGAGACACTGTTCGTTTATATTGATATTAACACTTATACCTTATATTACAGTAAACTAGAAAAGCATCACAATACAAGGCAAGTTTATTTATATAGAACATTTCATGCACAATAGTAATTCATAGTGCTTTACATAAAAATTATTACACAAATAATAGTCTAAAATAATAATAACAATATTTTAAAAGTAATGTTGAATTCACAGGGCTCTGGACTCATTCTTCCCACTGGTCACTCTTTTGCGACTAACTTTGTCAGTTTGTCGCAGGAGCACAATATTTGGTCGTTATTTTTGTATTTATTTTTTGCTACAACGTGGGATTAATTTTTATAGCTATATGGTAACGAGTGTTCTAATGAGTGCATTATTTGTGATTTAAATTTTGCGAACAGGAATTCCTCTTTTGCTATGTTATAAGCCGAGCTTCGTGTTCTTTCACTTTCGAATTCACGATCTTGGTGTCACATTTTACAAGAAAAGATAATTGTCTGTTTTGCTTACATCTATACACATTTCACTTTTTAAGACCAAAACAAAACATGGATTCATTCTTATTCTTAATTATAAAGAGCAACAATAATAAAACATTAGACTATAATGATAAACTAGTTTACATAACGTTTATTAACAAAAGTGAATAAGATGAGGCATGGCATAGAGACACATCATTTGCTGTATTATATACCAACTAATAAATTAAAGAATGCTAGCAAACACTGAGGAATCAAATAAATAAATTAAAATAAATAAGGAAAGCCTACATAGCGTAACGTGAGGTAAACAGCAAAGATAAAAAGCTTTTTAAAATGAAAACAAAATAAAAGTAAAACTAAACTGTCTGTCGGTGACAGGACAAGAATACCAACACGTTCACCTTCTCTGGTTTAAGAATCGGTCTTTTATTTGACTTTAGTGTGAAAACCAAATCCTCCGCCAGCCATCTTTTCCTCAATATTTGCTTCATTTTTTGCCACGGGCTGCGCACACCTTCGCACTCATGCTAACGCGGTGAGTAGCCTATAAACCAGGCTCTACACCTGAAGCACTCGCACTGAAAGCACCTCTGTCACTCTCTTCATGTAATCAGTGAAATCTGACTCCTGCTATACTGTATGTGCCGCGGCTCTTCAACGCTCGCTGTATGGAGAAGTGCAGACCATGCACTCGCACAAATGCGACCACGTCAAATTTTAACGTTTCAGTCACAGTCTAGAGCCCTGATTCATATGCTGTATATTTGTGGAAATAATTAAAGTAAAAAGAAGTAAAAAGGTGCATAAAAGATTAAAAAGCAATAATAGTAAATAATATTAATATTTAATCCATTAATCAAATCATAATGTGATAGTTATATCTAATAATATTAACAACATTAATTCATACTGTATATAGTTGTGTGTTTGGATATATAGGCAAGGTAACAAAGTGATTGTTTTCCAAGTTAACATGTTAACTAGTACATCAAAATAATATTAAAAAATGCTATTTAATAATAATATTAATGAATAATATTTTAAGATTAAAAAAAATATATAGTAATACTAATACAATTTTTCACTGTATTGTAATTTTTATAATATTACAACTGACGGTATTTTGTCACCTCATTGCATGTCATTAGTGTAAAGGTAGTTTTTTCATATTTTTACAAACTCATGAACGAGTTGAAATGATTTCCGTACAAATCTTTAGTCTGTCTGTGATTTCTGACATGAATCTGTTGTTTTTTCACAAGATCAGTTTCGGTGGAACGTCAGCGGCTGGACTCCAGAAATCTCACTCCAGAAGAAACTTCCACGGCTGCTTGGAAAACGTGCTTTTCAACGACATCAAGGTGATCGATCGAGCCAAAGAGCAGCGGGTCTCCATCACAGTAAGTGTGTGAACACAGTCACGTCTGCAGCTGCTTGATTTGGCCTGTTAGCGATTGCCAATTGTTGGCTGCCTCATTTTTCCATAATGAGGGTTCCCTTTCGAAGGGAACTTCTACGCTACGTCCTCTAGGGACGCTATGGGAACGCCTCCAGCGTGACCGGTTACCTGAAGCATGATTAAAACACCCCAATGCACCTGGCATGGCAGGTGGACGCATGACGCAAGCTAACGAGCATCTGCGAGCATAAAAGGGCACCTGTGGAACACATCATCCTCTTTTTCCTTCAGGGGACCTGTTTCTGAAGTGTGAGTAGAATATGTCTGTTGAGAAGCGCTTTAGGAGGTGTGTCGATCCGTGTCAGCGCTGTCTGACACTAGATCACACACGCGATCTATGCGTTATGTGTTTGGGCGAAGAGCACGCGCGCTCTGTTCTCGAGGGAATGGAGTGCGTTCATTGTGAGCCTTTTTTCTGTGGGAAAAAGCTCCGCTCTCGGTTGTCCCGTTTTCTCGAGAGAATTGCGGCAATCATCTGCCCCCCCGGCTCGGGTCTAGCCGCTGGGTGCTGCTGAGGCAGTGAAGAGACTGAGTTCGCGGCGATCGCAGATGAAGCTTGCGAATGAGTTTGAGAGAGAGAAAAAATGATTTTTTTCATCTCGCGCTCGACAGCGGCTGACGAGAGTGAACTGCGGGAGGAAGATGTATTGTCTGTTACATCTTCTGATCCAGCAGGAAGTGCTTTGCTGGCTCATGGTGCGCTTCCCGCGATGTAGAGCTGCTGGAGGTTATGAAGCGTGCGCTTCTGCTAGGTAAACCTACAGTGGATGCACGAAAAAGGGGGAGTGGCTCGCAGTAGACTTGATGAGCGATCTCTCCTGGCATAACCTCCCAGCTCCCGTGAGCCTCCCATTCCTTCTCCAGATATTCATAGTAAGATTGTAAACCATATTCAGCCCGCATCCTCGATATAAGCATGTTAATTATGCTGACATCGAAGGGAGGCGCGAGCGCGGATATGCGTCAATGCCCTAGGGGCGCTTGCGAGCTAAAAAAAAAAAAAAAAACTGGATCGAGTGTTGTAGGCTTCCTCTCATTTAAGAGAGTCATTCTGCTGAAGCCGCCACTCTCCAGGGCTCCGCTTAGACCACACCATTAGTGTGTAGGATCTATTGTGAGCCTTGCTAGCTTTCTCTAGCGCTGAGTGTCGTCAGGTCTCCTCTCACTTTAGAGAGTCGTTATGCGGAGACCTCCACTCTTAAGAGCTCCTGTACCTGGATCGAGTGTTGCTAGGCTTCCTCTCATTTAAGAGAGTCATTCTGCTGAAGCCTCCGCTCTCCAGAGCTCCGCTTAGACCGTACTATTGGTGTGTAGGATCTATTGTGAGCCTTGCTAGCTTTCTCTAGCACTGAATGTTGTCAGGTCTCCTCTCACTTTAGAGAGTCGTTATGCTGAGACCTCAACTCCTAAGAGCTCCTGAACCAGGATGGAGGGTTGCTAGGCTTCCTCTCGGTTAAGAGAGTCATTTCGCTGAAGCCTCCGCTCTCCAGAGCTCCGCTTAGACGGCACTGTTAGTATGTAGGCTCTATTGTGAGCCTCACTAGCTGTCTGTAGCGCTGAGTGTAGTCAGGTCTCCTCTCGCTTTAGAGAGTCGTTATGCTGAGACCTCCACTCTTAAGAGCCCCTCAACCAGGGTTGAGTGTTGTTAGGCTTCCCTCTCAGTAGAGAGCCGTTCTGCTGAAGCCTCCACTCTTCAGAGCTCCGTCTCTGGCAGTAAAGGAGGTAGGCTCTGAGGAGCCTCACTAACTGCTTCTGGCGTAGAGTGTAGCCAGCTGAGGCCTCCACTCTTAAGAGATCCCCTACTCGGATTGAGTGTTTGTTAGGCTTCCTCTCGTTAGAGAGTCGTCCTGCTGAGGCCTCCACTCTTCAGAGCTCCGTCTGGCAGTAATAGGAGAATGTAGACTCCTTTGAGCATCACTAACTGCCTGTGGCGTTGAGTGTAGCCAGGTCTCCTCTCAATTAGAGAGTAGTTATGCTGAGGCCTCCACTCTTGAGTTCCCCTACCTGGGTCGAGTGTTAGGCTTCCTCTCGTTTAAGAGAGTTATTTTGCTGAAGCCTCTGCTCTCCAGAGCTCCGCTTAGGCAGCACCATTAGTATGTAGTCTCTATTGTGAGCCTCGCTAGCTGTCTTTGGCGCTGAGTGTAGTTAGGTCTCCTCTCGCTTTAGAGAGTCGGTATGCTGAGACCTCCACTCTTAAGAGCCCCTCAACTAGGGTTGAGTGTTGTACGGCTTCCTCTCGTCAGAGAGTCATTCTACTGGAGCCTCCACTCTATAGAGCTCCGCTTAGGCAGCACTATGCACAGGCTCTTTCTTGAGCCTCACTAACTGCCTCTGGCGCTGAGTATGGCCAGGTCTCCTCTCAATTAAGAGTCGTCATGCTGAGACTCCACTCTTAAGAGTTCCCCTACCTGGATTGAGTGGGCCTGGTGTTCTCTCGTTTGAGAGTCATTCTGCCTAAGCCTCCACTCTCCAGAGCTCCGCTTAGGCAGTACTACGTGCATGCTCCGTCCTGAGCCTCACTAGCTGTTCATAGCGTCGAGTGTAGAAGTCTCCTCTCAATTTAGAGAGTCGCTTTCTGAGACTTCCACTCCGAGAGCCATACTCTCGTGAGCTAGTCTATGATGGCGAGCTTTGAGCTGGCCTGAAGAAGGGTTTTCTTTTGACCCTAGTTCTGCTGAGCAGGGATGGTGTTCCTCAAGTCTGTGACTTAGGAATCCAGCTTTTGGACACTTTTCCCTCAGCATGGCGGCGTTGGCATAGCGTTCCCATAGCGTCCCCTAGAGACGTAGCGTAGAAGTTCCCTTCGAAAGGGAACGTCTCAGGTTACATATGTAACCCATAGTTCCCTGAGAATGGGGAACGAGACGCTACGTCTCTGGCCCTGCTTCGGGCATTCCTGTCGGTCCCCTTGAAAAAAAGAGGATGATGTGTTCCACAGGTGCCCTTTTATGCTCGCAGATGCTCGTTAGCTTGCGTCATAGGCGTCCACCTGCCAATGCCAGGTGCATTGGGTGTTTTTAATCATGCTTCAGGTAACCGGTCACGCTGGAGGCGTTCCCATAGCGTCCCCTAGAGGACGTAGCGTCTCGTTCCCATTCTCAGGGAACTATGGTTACATATGTAACCTGAGACGTTTTGTGTTTCTGTGACCCTTACCATGTTCTCCTCCATTATACAGGGTTTTTCCTTTTTTTTTACTACCATTGTCTTGGGATTTTGGGGGTTAAACCAATTACCATCCTTTAATTCATTGTCGTAATGGCTGTGACATTGGTTTCAAGATAATAGCCAGGAGAGAAAATGCATAATTTATAAAGCAGACGTCATTGCTGCGGCTCTTCACGATCACAATGCAGCTTGCGTGAGAAACGCTCTCGGTTTTACTGCAGTATGTGTGTAGGTAGGCAGAGTTGGGCATAACGCATTACACAGTAATGTACTGTATTCAAATTACTTTTCCTGGTAACAGTAATTTAATGCATTACATTTTAAATGTATGTAATTTGATTACAGAGACTAATGTCAATAAAATTTGTTATTTAAGTTACAAATGCATGTAAAAATATGAAGTAAAATGCATTTTAAAATCATGTTTTGCACATCAGTATGCCCTTTAATAAATCACTGGAGGATCCAAGCTAAAATGCAGTCGAGTTGTACAACATTTAGATGCCATGAAAAGTTGCCTATCATATTTCAAAATGTTTGCACTCGATTTCACATATTTTAGTCTGGCCTTATAGTTTGGGAAAGGTCCAACTAGTAAATGTGTAAGTTTATGTTACAATAACACTAATATAGCCTAAATAAAAAATGACTCATGAATCAGAATAAGATCCTCCGCTGGATCGAGCCGCGCGTTTCATCGCATTCTTCTTCTGAGGTAAATACAAGGCTTATTCCTCTTAACGCGTCGTCTTCCAAAAATGAAAAGAATCTCATAATAAACTTTATAAATAGAGAGCGCACCCTATTTTTTCTCTTTATTTTACAAAAGCACAATGTTTTGTTGATGTAGCGAGTGTATACAGATAAAAGTAGACCTTTTACAGTTTATGTTTTACTCTTATTTGTATGATCAAAAAGTGATTTTTCAAGTTGCTGTTTTGATACTTGTAATTCTTCAGTCAATATAAAATTACTGAAATAATTACAATATGAGTTTCACGTTGTAGTGTATATTTTAGATTTGATAACTTGAAAAGTAATGTAAACTTGAAAGTAAAGTAATTAGTAATTTAAATACTTTTAAAATGCAGTAATCAGTAATGTAATCAAATTACATTTTAAAGAAGTAATTTGTCATTTGTAGTGAACCAATAATTTTTTTTATGAGTGACTTACCCAACACTGCTTGTAGGGGAACGTCAGCTTCACATGCGCCGAATCCATAGACGTGCCGGTGACCTTTGCCAGTCCTGGAAGTTTCCTTGCTTTGCCGTGGGTCTCCAGTGGAGAAAGCGCGTCGGTCGGTCTGCAGTTCAGGACATGGAACAGAGCGGGCCTGCTGGTGACCTTTGACCTGCAGCATAACGCAGGAACGCTGTGGCTGTATCTGAGCGAGGCCAGAGCGCGACTGCAGATCCATAAGGCCGGCCGGATCGTGACGGACATCACCGCAGGTTCAACTCATGCACTGTGGGATATATATACCATAGTTTCTGTTTATTTGACAGTAAAAGCAGAATCCATCTCTCTTGTGTGTGAAGGGTAAAGCAAAGTTAACATCAATGGCACCTGCTGCTCTGAGCAATGTATGAACATTTACATCACAAAGGAACTTTCGGGTTTTATTGATTAACCAAATGAAGGCAGAAGAATTAATTACTTTAAATATTAGGTAGCATGCTATAAATTAAGTAGTATGTGAAACAGTATTCATTATGCACACATAAACATTTCAGTATCTTGATATATTGTTCAGAATTATATTCATCTTAGAAATAAATGTTGATTTTGCATTTCATGTATAATCAATAATATATGTTTTGTCCAAAACTCTTCGCAGTATGATAAAATATGAAGTAAAATATACATTTGAGACACAGTAGACAGTGTTATTTTAGTATCATTGATAAACTAATGTTTTTATATATTGTGAATTAGATTTTCTTTTCTTGTTTTCTTTTTTATTTTAGTTCAAATGTATTGTCTTTGTATTTTGTATAGTTATATGTAGTCTAGTTTTTAGTTTTAGTTATTTTAGTACATCAAAAAACGTAAACTAAATGAAAATAAACAATTTTGCCTTAACAACTAGCTGAAATAAAATAAAATCAGTTCATATTTATTTTAATATTTTTCAGTTAGCTTTATTATCACTAACTAAAACTAAAAAATATATTTACATCTGTTCTGCTAGAGTTGCCATGGAACCATTTCTTATTTTAATTTAGTTCAACTTGAATAACTTAAATACCTTTGACTAAAACAAAAGTTATAGAATAAATGTTAACTGAAATACACAATAAAAAATCTTTAAATTGAAGTACTAAACTAAAATTGAAACTGTATATTTTAGTATCGATAAACTATTATAGTTGTTTATATTTTGAATTGAATTTATTTTTATTTTTATATTTAATTTTTTTATTTTAATTTTTGTTAAAGTTTTTGTCATTTTGTCATTAAATATGTAGTTTATATAGTTATAGTCTATATAGTTTTTATTAGTTGTAGTTTATTTCATTTGAGTTATTTTTTCTTAGTTATGTTGCCTTTTGTTTCAGTAAAAAATGCATATTTAATCAAATTTTGTGTAAAAATCTGAACTTTTGGCAGTCCAACCCAATATTGCATCAAGACAAGTTGCTTTCAGGTTCATTTGACACATTAGAAATAAAGCAAATGTCAAGTGCATTGCATTGTTGGATACAGTATTAAACAAAGTGTGTTCTAGTTACTGCACATTTTGGCATGTGTCATCTGTTTATTTTCATGCATACAGAAAACATACATGCTATACACAATATACACACTGCAAAAAAACTAGTGTGTCATTCCATATATACTCCAAGTTTAAGGCAGAACTCTGTTCTTGCGGTTAATGTAAAATTGATCTCCCTAATGCCTGTTATTTTGCCGGATCCACATGCTGGCTCTCTCTCCACAGGTGCCAGTTTAAATGACGGTCAGTGGCACTCGCTGGAGCTGGCTGTCCGTCGAGGGCGTCTCGCAGTCACCCTGGACAAAACCGACAGCTCTACAGCGTCCACTTCCTTCCCTGTCGTACCTGACAGCCAGCTATTCTTAGGCGGTAAGAACAACCTTTAGCCATCCATCGGCGTCTGCTAACACAAAGCAACACGCTAGCTCCGAGTAATTTCCCTCTACACAAGCCCAGTCCTTCACATTAATCAATCCGTCGTGTCACTCAACACACAGCTTCCGCTGAGAAAAGCACATTGGTTTAGCTTTCCAGCAGTTTAGGGCTGAAACTCTCGGAGGCTTTAATTGCCTTCAGCTCAGTAACTGAGAGAGAGAGAAGAGAGAGAGAGAGAGAGAGACAGAGTAATGCCGTCTGAATGCACTGCTGCAGTGTTTCTGCCCTGAGCTGCAGTAAAGCATGCATCAGATCATCATGCATGTTATGAGACGGTTGTCCAGATATGAGAATTTGACGTGACAGTGTGTGACATAAATTTCAACATGTGATTTGTAAATATCTGTTGTGCACAGTCCAAATAATTTTCGCAGCTAGCATTATTAGTGTTAAGTAAAATGAGTAAAAAATAAATATATATATATATATATATATATATATATATATATAAAACTGAACATAACTAAGACATATAAAATATATAACTGAAAAAAACTCTATAAAACTTATTTCCAATGGTAACATTTATCCTTTTTGAAATACGGCACTTATAAATATTAAGTGAAATGAAATAAACTACTAAAAACATAGTTATTTTATTTCAGATTAATAAAATAATTACAAAATTATAAAAACTTAAACTAAAACTAACTATAAAAACTAAAAAGACATAAAAATAAATTTTCTAAGCACAATCAATCAAGTATTTTTACATTATTAACTAAAATAATACACATTATTGTTTAAATAAAATAAACGTTAACTGAAATAAAATAAAATTAACTATAAAAAAACCTTAAATGCATTGTATTTTAGCAAGTTGCCATGGCAACATTTATCATTTTCCTTAACTACTTAAATACTTATACTTAAATAACTAAAACTGAAACAGTGTAAAATAAACTATAAAAAGTATGATAATTTATTTCAGCTAAATAAATACAAATTAATAAAGAAATATGTAGACATTGTATTTTTATTGAGCATAATGCTAATTATTTTTGCAGTTAACTTAAACAAAAAAAACTATAAAATAAACAATTTTGTTACTCATAAACATGAACTGAAAAACTATAAAAAACTCAATACTATTTTATTTCAGCTAGTTGCTACATTTCTCATTTCCATTTAGTTCAACTTGATGAACTAAAATAAGTAAAAATATAACAGTGTAAAATAAACATTGCCTGAAATAAATATTCTCTCTCTCTCTCTCTCTCTCTCTCTCTCTCTCTCTCTCCCCCCCCCTCTCTCTCTATATATATATCATTTCAGCAAATAAATAACTAAGTACTTTACTAAAACTAAACATTAACTAAAATAATGAAAATAGAAAAATGAATAACTGATTCAAAATATTGATAAAAACTCTGCTACAACATGAATTTTACAGTAAATTACACTGCCATAGCTTGAACGTGTTATTTCGTGTGTATTTGTGATTTTGTCTGCAGGATGTCCGGACACAGAAGACGGAAGCGGCTGCAGAAACCCGTTCAGTGTTTTCCAAGGATGCATGCGTCTCATCCGGATGGACGACGCTTTAGTGGATCTCATCCGAGTGCAGCAGATGTTGTTTGGGAATTTTAGCGATCTGCAGATGGACATGTGTGGGATCGTCGACAGGTAAGCAATTATGCTTTTATGTGAACTCGCAAAACGTTCTGCTTTCCATTTTCATCCTCGCTAAATATATGTGTTCAGCTTGGTTATGGAAATACAGGGATTAATTAGCCAGAGAAATGGCGCTGAATACTCATTTGCAGATGATGAGCCTCGGGGAGAAACTGCCTCGTTTAAATATTTATCCATCTGATCGATCGCAATGACTCACTTTTTGCTTTGTTATAAATGCTTGAACTTGAACTTTTGTTCACAGTTTAGTTCAAAAGGGCGTGCGGCATGTACTGTTTTTACAGCACAGGGTTTCTGGACTTTGTTCATTTGTTGTTTAAATGTTTTTTTGCATCACCATTTGTGACATGAATGATATCTCAAATTGTGCAGCTTGTTATGGAGAGTTATTAATTTTTAAACTTTTGCTAAATAATTTAATTTTAATAATAAAAACAATTATAATATTTTAAAATGTAAAAAACATTTTAAAACAAATTTGAAATAATTTGAAAAATACTACTTGTTTTATAAAAAGTACCTAGTATTTTTTAATTGTATGTGGCACTAACAATACTTAGGCTTGCATGATGTATCTGTATCACCAGCCAATATTAGAGTTTTCTTTATTTTTAAGTAGCATTATGCAGTGTTAATCTAAGTGTAAAAATAGAGTAAATTAACATGAGCAATTAAATATCCAGTTTCCAATATTGGATATTTAAATGTGCATGCCTATTTCTCCTATTTTTTACATTTATGGATTAGCAGATGCTTTTATCCAAAGCGACTTACAGTACATTCAGAGACTATACATGTTTTTGTCAGTACGTGTGTTCCCTGGGAATCGAACCCACAACCTTTTGCGCTGCTAACGCAATGCTCTTACCACTGAGCCACAGAACATTAGATAACCTTTTTTATCATGAAAAACTAGCTAAAAGTTAACTTGTTAAACTTTAATAATTTATTAACACTGATAAATGCAATTATTTTAACAATGTAAAAAACACAATTATTTTAACATTTAAACAAATGTTTATTCAACAAATATAAGAATGAATGTTTTGTACATTATAATGTATGCATTGCATTTAAAAATATAGTTTTGTTTTTATTCAGACAAAATCTTTTCTAATTTTGTTTTTGATTATTTAATTTTTAAGTATAAAGACTGAAATGGTATTGTCTTTTGGATTAAATTGCATTTTAAATTAACCTTTAAATATGTACACAATGGTAATTCACAGTGCTTTGCATAAAGCACTTTTAAAAGAATCATAAAATAATCAAAACATTTATTATAAGTTTTACATTCATTAAAAACACAGAATAATAGAGAAGAATGCATACATAATATGGTACGGTGCAAAAATTACATAGAAATGTTAAATGAATTTGACACCCTTTGCTGTTTTTGCAGTCATAGTTGAGCAATATAGGCTTTTCAATGGAAATGAGATGAACTTGCTGACATTAAATGTTTTTTATAGCATAAAACTGTATATTTTCCATTGACTAGGCTGTCTGTAGATTTTGGCTAAAGAGGATGTTTTACTGTTCTGCCAAATCAACGTTGATATCAAATATTGGCCTGGCTGGTATGTAACTAGTATGCAGTATGTTTACTGTACACATTATGCAAACTCTCTGCCAAAGATGAGATATTTTCATACAAAAGACTGTATTCACTGGCCATCGCTGTCGTTGCACACGGTTTCACGTGCTCTTTGAATGAATAGTAGCTTGGTTTTAGTATAACTGCAGGATTGATTGTGATTGTGTTTCTGTCCTGTTGACCTCTGTCAGTGAATGTTTGCTTCATTTGGCTGGATGCAGAAATTGCTTTCCTTTGCTTTGAGACTGCCGTGAATCTCCTGAAGACAAAGCTGTTTTTGTGACAGAGCGATTTCTCTTTTCTGTGTGTTTGATGGGCGCTAAATGCGCCGCTGTGACCGAGCGTTCAGAGTGAAGGAGAAGCTGTGGCGCACACACTCGCGTCTCAAGGGAATATTGTTTTTGGTGACACTCGATGCAGATGTGGAGGTGTTGTCTCTGAAAGCTGGGTTCTCGTATACATTCTGAAAGGTCCCGCTTCCGTCTGTCATACTGAAGACTTCTGGGATTGCTGTTTGTTTGTTTAAACGGTTTATTGTGTTTTTAGTGATGTTTGCAAAGCTATTGCAGCACAGAGTTAGTGATCATTCTGCATTGTCTGTGGCATGAATATCTCAAATTGCATGGCTTGTTAAGGAGAATTGTTCTTTTACATTTCTTAAAAAATATATATATTTAAAAAAATACTACACATTATTTTTTATTTGAAAAATATTTTTTTTTATTTAAATTAATTAAAGTTTATTTAAAAAATATTACTTTTTATTTTATTTAGTTTTAAAATATTACAATATTTGTGTTCATTTATATATCACACTTAGATCACCTTTGTTTTTGTGAAAACACAAATGTTAAATTAATAACACAAGTCAATTTTTGACATGTAAACAAATGTATATTTAACAATTCTCAGATTAAATATAAATTTTTCATACTCTACACTGTAAAAAAAATAGTTTTAAGTAAAAAAGTAAATAAAAATGATTGGTGTATATTTTAAAAGAAAATATTATAATATTATTTCAGTCTCTCTATTTTGTTTATTTTTTCTATTATTATTTCTAAATGTCTTATTTAATTAGTGTGTTGCTCTTTCTTTGCAATTAATTGTGAAATTTCTGCCAGGTTTTCAGTGTACATTATAATGTTAAATTTTAAAAGATTGATTTTTGTTTTTTAATGTTTAATTTTTTTTAATCATGTGGAATTTTATTGTAACTTTATTGTTTGTTTTTGTCATTTTTAGTATTTTGTGTTTTTTGTTTATTTAATTTTAAGTTTTTATACAGCTATATTTGATTTATTTTTTGTTATTTTAGTACATCAAGTGAAAATAAATTGAAATACAATATGTTGCAACTGAATTTTGAAAATTTATTTTGAAATTTGTAAAGTAGATTTTTATTTTATTTCAAGTAACACATTTTTTAAAATCGTTTTAAGTTTAGTTTTCTTTAACTGTACTAACCCTGGTGCGGTTATAACAAACAGTATATTATCGCTCGGTAATTATCGCTCTTGATGTGAACAGGATGCACTCGATCATTGAATGCGTGTTCTTTAGCGCTGTGAAAACAGCATGTGTAAGTCATGCAGACACTTGTGCTAATGCAGTTTAGCACGTCAAGCGCTGGCGTCACTTTCACACTCGTCCGGTGGCTTGAATGGAGCTCTCGGTTCTCATTAGTGCACACAGTATTATTGAGTCCGCAGGCATGAGGTGAAGGGAGACCACGGATGACGTTCCTCTCACTCCTTGCAGAAACAGCAGCTCCACTGCGAGGGTTATTACCTCTGCTAAAGGCCTGTAGGTTGAGCTCAAATAACATTGCTGCCCATAACTAAGAAATATGGGATGGAAGTGGCTCTTATTGGCTTTACATGTGCCCCATGTGAACCCACGGACCCTGTGCAAAATGAGTGTGGACCAGAGCGAAGCTGAGCGCCTTTATTAACCCCACATCAAAGATAATATGAGGGAAGCAGAGAGCTGATGTGTGCTGCTGACTAACACATGAGTTCACTCTCATGCTGCTCTTACTATTTCAGTAGTATCACGTTCATTATCGCAGATGAACCGCCTTCCTCTGAACGTCTTCCTCTTGTGTAGCTCGTCAGAGAACTAAGGATCTGTGTATTAAATGCCACTCCATTTGAAAGCAGGTGATGGAGATTTACCACTAATCACAGAACCAGCTTTATTGACGAGATGCGCATGATCATTGCGTTCGATATCACCCAGCCCTAGTATATAGTATGAACACTGTGCACAGTATGCTCATTCATTTGTATGCATTGATACTGTATGCAATGCACTAGACTTGACCTGCCATCTCTAGTATGATAAATGAATGATTCATAAAATAACATCTGAATAATTCATTAGTATTTGAAGCCTTTTGAATTTAACTGAACTTTCTGCTTCAAAGAACAACTGAATATAGGCTTAATGAAATAGTCATGTATGTAATTAATTAATTATTTATTTATTTGTAAAAAAAAATAGATATAATTTTTTCCCTAACTATGCACAATTATATAGTGGCTGAATTTTTTAATCATCAGAACAGTCTTGAAATGATAATGACTTGTTCTAAAAATTGTGTAGAAAATAGTACTTAAAATAAAACAAATAACTATTTTATTTTCAGAAAATATTAATCATTGAAGCATCTGAAGCCTTTTGAATTTAACACAGAATGTCTGCTTCAAAGTACATGATATCTACAACCAAATATATTGGATGTATCGGGATAAGTCATTTATTTATAAAAAAAATAATATAAGCAATTATTTTGTATGTTGCATTTTATTGTTTGAATTTAGCATTGATTTTTATCCTGCTGTCCTTGACCCATCAGAACAGACTTGATAAATGAATAATTAATAAAATATAATAATATACCTGTTTTATTTTCATAATATATTGATATTGAAGCATCTTAAGTCTATTGAATTACACCACAGGTTTCTGCTTCAAATCACATGAAGCACTATGTATTAGGATTAGTCATTTATTTATTTAACTTTTTCAGCGATGCACAATTATATAGTCACATTTATTATTTGTATTTAGCATTGATTTTTATCCTGCTGTTCTCGAATCATGAACCATCAGAGCAGACTGGAAATAAAACATTAAAAAAAATTGCACAAAAATATGATTCAAAACATAAAATAACCGTATTTCTAAGAAGATAACTGGATGTCATTTACAGCTTTTGTTTTAGATTTTATTTTCAGAAACTAGTTTTCCGTATGGATCCGCTGTTGAGTTTTGTGGTGTAAGGCCGGCGCCCTGAGGAAGTTGTTTTGTTTTGCAGTGATGCGGGAGGGCCGCTGTGTGATGTAGTGCTCACTTTGACTAAAAGCGCTGAGTATGTGTTATTGTAAAGGTGAATAATGGACAGAATAAAGAGGAGTTTCTGCGCTGTCGACACTTTCACTGAATCTCAGACTCGCACTCCTCCTCACCTCACTGAAATACAGCGGCTCTGTGGAGGATCATTACCAGTGCTGACAGGAAGTCCCGCCCATCAGTTTAAACAGCCAATCGTATTATTGATTTGAGGGTTTCCTACAGAAACTTATAAGACCTGTTTTTATTCTCTCACCTTAAGAAGTGCATAGCCACAAAAGAAACGAAACAAAAGAGGTAATGAATGTGAAGTGCTGCTATTTATCATGCACACTGTTGAATCACATCCATTCATATCCTCTCACCGCGGTAAAAGACCCTCATGCTCGTGTTTTGTGTTTATGCAGAACTGCCTCTTTATTCCAGCAAATGCAGCGCTGCACGGGTTCGAGTCGCTCGTCCCCTTCTGCAATGTTTCCTGCTCTGCTGCCTCACTTATCATCCACCTGTCCTGCAATAATTCTCATTTTGCATTTTACTAGTGCACTTGTATTCCACCTCATTGTTGTAGTGTCACCACTACATTTGTATTCATCCAGCAGGGTTTCCCTGAGTTGAAAATATTTGGTTTTATTTAAGAAATTAATATTTCTATTCAGCAAGGATGCATTGGATTGATCAAAAGTGACAGTAAAGACAAACATAACGTTACAAAAGATTTCTATTTCAAATAACTGCTGTTCTTTTGAACTTTCTATTCATCAAAGAATCACGGGAAATAAAATGTATCGGTTTCCCCAAAACTATCTGGCAGCACAACTGTTTTCAACATTGATAATAATCAGAAATGTTTCTTGAGCAGCAAATCAGCATATTAGAATGATTTCTGAAGGATCATGTGACACTGAAGACTGGAATGATGGCTGCGAAATATTCAGCTTTGATCACAGAAATAAATTACATTTTACAATATATTCTAATAGAACACAGTTCTTTTAAATTGTAATAATGTTTCACAATTTTACTGTTTCTTACTGTAAACTGGTGAGAAGAGATTCAAAAACATGAAATGTTAAAACATCTACATATATATATATAGATATTATATACACTATATTTCCAAAAGTATTGGGTCACCCCATTCTAATGAAGGTTTGACTACTTTAGTAAATTCCATGAGTACAAATCTTAATGTTAAGCCTATAATGATATTCTAGGAAATTGTGTGCTTCTATTTTATAGCAACAGTTTGCCTCTTCCACACTGACTGAATCATCATTTCTCTTTGATTCTTGTCTTATACACAGAGACACTGTCATGTTAGAATAGAAAAGGCTCCTGTCATGTTGCTATAAAATTAGAAGCACACAATTCCCTAGAATATCATTATATGCTTAAACATTAAGATTTGTACTCATGGAAATTACTAAAGTAGTCAAAACATTCATTAGAAGGGGGTGACCCAATACTTTTGGCAATATGGTGTATATATACAGTCATTCTTGACATTAGTAGTAGGAAGAGCATAGATGGAAAGCATTACAGCTTAAACACATATAGAAACTATAACTACAACTACTATTGTTATAATAGTAATAATAATAATTATGAAGTTGACACCCTGATTATTGCACATTGATATAATGCTAATTTGAAAGAGCCATGGGCATGAATTCTCTCAACAGTTTTGAAGCTTAAGCAGGTGCTAATGGCGCCAGAGCCGTGCTGCGTCATGAGTCTTTACAGTAAATTAAGTCTTTGTCTTTCTTTTCAGCACAAAACACGCCTCCTTTGTATGCAAATGAGTCTTGTGCCGTATTTACTAACGTCAGCGTTATTTGCCTGCTGCAATTAACATTGTGCTTTTAGCAGCCACCTAAAGCAAGAATTAGAATTTGATTTGATGTTTTATGCACTTTGCATTAATCATGGCAGCATTAATTAATTAAACAATGATCAAATGTTCTTATCCAAACATGCAGTAAAGTTCATCATGCTTTCTGCATTTTAAAGAGCTGTTTTGGGTGTCTGGATCGCTGCTGTACAGTCACAGTAAAATATGATAGATTGTGGAATTCAGAACTGATCCACAAGATAGGAAATTGCTTTAGGTTTCTTTGTCTCGTTAGTTATTTTGCAGGTTTAGAATTGACAGTATTACCAACTTCAGCTTTAAAGGAATAATTCTCTGTAAAATTAACTTTTGCTGAAAATGTCCTCACCCTCAGGCCATTCAAGATGTAGATGAGTTTGTTTCTTTATCAGATTTTGAGAAATGTATCATTCCATCACTTGCTCTGCAATGGATCCTCTGCAGTGAATGGGTGCCGTCAGAATGAACAGCTGATAAAAAAATCACAATAATCCACACCACTCCAGTCCAACAATTAACATCTTGAGAAGACAAAAACTGTGTGTTTGTTAGAAACAAATCCATCATTAAGATGTTTTTAACTTCAAACCATCATCCATAATATTGCTTTTAACCCTGAAAAAAGTAATCTAGTCTGAATCAGGAGATAAATCTGCACAGATCAAAAACCAAATACAAGCCAGAACAGCTCTAAACAAATATTTAGGTGAATTTTGATTTGAGAAAACAACATGGACTTTTTCACTGGTGGAAGCATTATTATGGATCATGGATACATATTTTGGCCAGAAGTGATGTTAAAACATCTTAATGATGAATTTGTCTCTTTCAAACACGCAGTTTTTAACTTTGACAGATGTTAACTGATGGACTGGAGTGGTGTGGATTATTGTGATGTTTTTATCAGCTGTTTGGACTCTCATTCTGACGGCACCCATTCACTGCAGAGAATCCATTGCTGAGCAAGTGATGGAATGCTAAATTTCTCCAAATCTGATGAAGAAACAGACTCCTCTACATCTTGGATTGCCGGAAGGTGAGCTCATTTTCAGCAAATGTTAAATTTTAGGTAAACTATTCCTTTAAAGAGCACACTTTCGATGCTGGGGAGTTGAAGCATTGCATGTTTGCATCTCTCTTCCCACTGTTTTCTGCTGATGAGGTTGGCTGAAGGTTGCATCATTGGCCTGGCTTCTGTCCATCCTAATTTCCTCCGCTTGACCTTTGACCAGCAGGCTGGAGGTGCGAGTCTGTCTCTTTCCAGCTCCTGTCAGGTTTCCCCTGCGGCTGAGGAAACACATCAAGCAGCGGCGTTAAGGTGCGTGCTTTTTCCCCGCACCTGCTGCACTTGTCTTTCAAGCGGTGACTTCAGCTCAGCGGGCCACCATTGGTTGTCACCTCTTTGTGATTAGGGTCACACCGCGCGACCTTTGGCTGCTGTCGAGGAGCGTTGAGTATCGGTGGAGGGATGAGAAGGGCAGCACGGGGCATGTGCGTTTCGACGCCGTCAAGCTGCTGCTCAGAGCCGCTGTAGCATTTGTTCTCAGAACTCGCTGTCCTCGCACACATTCTACTTGAATAGATTTATTTTCTGTTCTATCCTGAAGCAGAGGCGGTTTTCTGTCTGAGGGAGGTTTTATGTTTGATTGTATTATTCACGAGGCGAGCACCGCATTGAAATTCCTCTGATTTTTCACCACCACAATCATGCACCCTTTTGGTTTGTAGGTAATTTTAGTCTCTGTTTTTTCTACCTATGATAATACTCGAGTTTCAGGAAATAGATGTTTAAAAAAAAAGTTTGGGTTTCTTCTTGCAGTTTCTATCTTCAGCAAAAAAAAAAATCATATGCAGAACTGAATTGGAATGTAATCTCTTGCAGAAGATGGAATGCAGAACACAGACATCTTGAGTTAAACTGTTTAGCTTTAAGTTTCTACACTTATACTAGTAGTTGTGTTTTGTTGTCAGGTTCAGATAGGATTTGTTTTTTCAGTGACATCTTGATATTTTTTCTCATATTTCTGTGTCATCTCCAGTTTCCCAGTTGATGTGTCCTTCAGGCTGAGATGCTAGTGGAATATTATTCTCCCAGATGTCAACCTGTATTCATTAGCCGAGACCTCATTTCTTAAAAAACATCTGTCCAATTTTATTTTCAATTATAAAGTCAACATGGATTGAAATGTGGCCCTGTTTGCTTTATTTAGACATGTTGCTGGTCTTATTGTGAAATCAGTGCATTTATCTAAAATATCCATATCAAATCAAATCACTAAATTGTCACATCACCACAGCACAAGTGCCTTTGTGAGTGAAATATCTTATGAGCGTGCTCCAACAGTGCAGAAAAACAACAGACAATTTACATATGGACAGACAGTGCAAAAAACTGCACTGGAGCATTAACAGTGCTCCAGACAGTGCAAAAACAACAACAGCAATTTACAAATGGACAAGACAGTGCAAAAAAAACAGCAATTTACATATTGGACAGTACACAGTTGCAGACTGTACAGAAGACAATGTGCAAAACACACACACATATTCAGTACACAGTGTACTATAAGACATACTTAATATCAACGCCACATTATACACCATATGGGCACATCTGCATATGTACAGTATCTATACATATGTAGTCCATGCATAGCAATAATGTGAGGTGCAACAGATTACAAATTAACAGCAGATTGGTTGGTTGAGCAGCAGATAGATGTGCAAAGGTGCAACAGACCAGCACATGCAGCGTCGTGGATGTGCATTGTATGTGTCCAGTGATAGCGGATAGGTTGTGATTAGTGCAGTGTTTTGTGTAGTCCAGTTGAACGATGTTAAAGTGCAGTGCATGGCATGTTGTGTGAGTGGGAGTGTGATGTAGGTGAGTTATTTGTGACTGTTCATTAGCCTGATAGCCTGAGGGAAAAAGCTGTCCCTCAGTCGGCTAGTGCGGGATCGGATGCTGCGGAAACGTCGCCCTGAGGGCAACAGAGAGAGCAGTCTGTGGGACGGGTGGCTGAGTCTTGATAAACCTCCGGGCTTTCCTGTACACCGCCTGTGTAGATATCCTGGAGGGAGGGAAGCTCACCTCCAACAATGTGGCGGAGGTGAGCTCCCACCTAGCTAGAAATAGTGTTTGCCTTCATAATCTTTCATGAAAATTTAATAGCTTGCTTTAACACATTTTGTTTGTGTACTTGTTTCTCTCCTAAGCATCGTAGAGAACTTATAAATGGTCATGTAAAACGTTTTGCACTGCAGTAAACCCTGACTAACATTACACTTCCATTCAAAAAGAAATTCATATTTTCATTCAGCTGGGATGTATTAAATTGATTGGAAGTGACAGCACAGACAATTATTGTGTTGCTAAAGATTTCTATTTCAAATAAATGCTGTTTTTAAACTTTCTATTAAAAAAAATCAGAAAAATAAAATGTAGCATGGTTTCCACAGAAATATGAAACAGATTTCAACATTGATAATAATCAGAAATATTTCTTTAAACAGCAAATCAGCATATTATAATGATTTCTGAAGGATCATGTGACACTGAAGACTAGAGTAATGATGCTGAAAATTCAGCTTTGATCACAGCAATAAATTACATTTTAACAGATATTCCCATAAAAAAACAGTTATTTTAAATCACAATAATATTTCATAATTGTACAGCTTTTTCTGTATTTTTGTTCAAATAAATACAGCTTTTGTGAGCAAAAAAACTACAAAAAAACTGTTGAACAGTTGACTATAGTTTCCCATTTAAAGTCTTCATTTATAAAGTCTTTTGTTTATGATTCGTGTTTATTCATCTCAGCTCGTCTCATCAGAGAAAACACAACCGTTTGGCAAGTCGTGCTTGCGTTTATGCTTTCTGTGTGTTTCTCTCTCTGTGTCAGTGTGTGTCAGTCTGATCATTACTCGCGGTGGCAGATTACAGGAGAACAGAGGAGTCCGGCTGCGCCGCGGCCTGTGTGAAGCCGACCGCCTCTGTTTGCTTGTGTCCCTGCGACAGGCCAGAATCTCTCTGATGGGATCGCAGCCAATAAAGCGATGCGGCTCTCAGTATGCCATCAGCGTACCCGAGCCAAAAAAGTGTGGTTTGGTTTTTTCCCTTGGTTTGAAGTGTCGTTGTGAGCGGAATGAAAGACAAACTCGATCCTGTTTCCGATTATAAAGCACAAAGCGTGAGAGCGGAGCATGTATCTGTCCTGACCACCGAAAGCACAAAGAGCGTTTGAACGGATCATCTTCGACTATCATTGTGGCCACAAATGGAAATCTGGTGAAAGATGTGGACTGTAAAGCAAGCGCTGTTAAAGCGAGCATGCAGATCATCCCGTGAGAGTTGAGAGAGGCTGAGAATCGTTTTTTTTCGGCTCAGACAAGGGCATTGTGAGATGACTAGAAAGGATTCGCTTTACAGAGAGAAATTGGAAGGTGTTTGTGGTCTAAGCGGCTGCTTTGAGTCTCTCGCTTAACCTTGCTTTGCTCTCAGCAAAACTTTATAGCTTCTAAATCAAGGCTTTGTGGCATAAATGATTATTAGTGGTGTTTGCTAAGTCAATCTTGAGGTTAATGGTGTGATGAAACCTCTAACACAAAGTATTAAAGTTCAGCGTGTGCGTCGTCCTGCGGCGTTTGTGCAGGAACCAGTCCTCAAATCAGCACTGTTGTTATTTCAGGAAGTCATCAAACATGTTAGTCGAGGGTTTTTGCACCAAAAACATATATAAGATTACATAAACCCTGCAAAATGTTAATAATTAAAGCATAATAGTTTAATTAATAGCTTTTCAGGGCAGTGCTAAATTAAAAAAAAAGCAACATACAATTTTTATGATCCCTCGTTTTTTTAATTATTAATACTTTTAAGATTCTGTGCCATGTATGTGAACTTATGACTAAGTAAAATTTTTCATGCATATTTTTCACCCTCCCTCTGAACTAGTTTTTTGTGCCTTTATATTTAAGACTTCTTTATGTAAATGAAGTCAGTTACATGTAGAAATACATCACTGAATAAACATTTTAATTTATTTTTTAGTTAATAGGAATTTGCACGAGTTTATTCCTATTTTTTGCAAATTCTATGCTTATTTTTCAGCTTCTCTCTGAATTAAACAGGCTTTTTGCTTCTCTATATTTAAGACGTCCTTATCTACAGCACATATAGATTTCTGAATATAATAATGAAGTAGACTTGATTATACATTTACATTTATGCATTTAGCAGACACTTTTATCCAAAGTGACTTACAGTACATTCAGGCTATACATTTTTTATCAGTATTATGATTATGATTGGTAACATCAGGGTGCTTTACAAGTTTTGTAAATTACATTTTTGTTATCTACTTCTTCCAAAGGGATGGTTTGTGTGAAATTTAAGTCATTATTTGATTAATTCAGATTTAATGTTGAATTGTATACTTCAAAACACAATGATGGTCATTTCTTCTATCAAATAATGTCCTGTTAGTCTAATATTTCATGTTGCACATAATTAGATTTTGTCTTTTGGGAACACTTTATTTTACGATGTTCTTGTTGCACGTGTTACATGCACTTACTATTATACTAACAATACATTATGCATAATTCCATGCAACTAACCCTAAACCAAACCCTCACCCTATCACTAACCCTATAGTAAGTGCATGTAGTTAATTCATATTACTCAGTAGTACTTATATGTATAATCACACTGTAACAAGGACACCTTAAAATAAAGTGTAACCTGTCTTTTTATCTCAAAATAAAAGTCTGAATTGTGAGAGATAAACTCACAATTGAGAGCAATAAGTCAGAATTGTGAGATAAAAATGTTGTAATTACCTTTTTTTTGTTATTCCATGGTGGAAATAAGCTTCCGTAATGCCTGTGATTTACATGCGACTCTCATACTGTCAGAATTCCTCCTATATGTCACTAAAAGTGTACCGTTAAAAGTCACTGTTTCCCTTCCAGGATCAGATACTGTGTAATGCTGAATGATTGCACTTCTCTGCATCTGATTGTCCTTGAGATCAAACATCAAATATGATATTTCATGTCCTGTTTTTTTTTTTCCACCAGATGCTCCCCAAGTCGTTGTGAACATGGAGGGAGATGCTCACAGTCGTGGAGCACGTTTCACTGCAACTGTTCTGCCACGGGCTACAGCGGAGCGACCTGCCACAGCTGTAAGAACGCCTCTGAAATACAGACCACTTCCTGCACACACTTCAAACGCTTCCTGTGCACTGATTCCTTCCACACTCAGAGTCAAGGACAGATCAGGAGACAAACGCAGAGAGAATAGTTACTGCTTCCACGTGATGTTCACTAAACTTCACTATTTGACCACTGTTTATGATAAAACTCAGTTACAGTGATAATCATTTCCTAATTTATGGAATGCAAAATCAACATGCTTCATTCTCTAGATTTTGACATTTGGAATGGAATAACAACATACATTCATATTCAGATTATGTTTTAATATTTATTGTGCTTATTCATATTCAAGTACCTGCACTGAACTGCATCCATTAGGGCTTTTAGTGCAAAAGTTTGCATATTTGGAGAAATATTGATATATTTACACGTTTACTTAATATTTCCATAATCTCTATTGTATTCCAGGGCTTGGAACCTATTTTTTTCCCCCAAGGACCCCAATTTAAAATATATATTTTCCATTGCATATTGAGCACTTTTATCCTAGAACATCACGCAAAATTGAATTCCTCATGGTATGAGGCCTATAAGGAAACAATATAAAACATGACGCAAGGTCAGGCACTCATTAGCTTCAGAGCTCCAGCTTTACACGCTTATGGATTTACACAGTCCTCAATGAAGTGAAAAGGTCCGCTTTTGGTGCCGTAAAAGAGAGTGGAACAGTTTTGGGCTGAAATGAAGCACATGTCACTCAAATGTTTAATGGCGTCAGCATTTAAGACGTTCACACTTGAGCTGTTTTAAAGGGTGAGCGTTATTGAGAGGGACTTTATAGAGCGGCCTCATAATTAGATCTCACATAAAGCTGCTGTCAATCAGAGGAGCGTTTGAGGTTTAAAAATCAAAGGACATTTCTGCAGCACTGTAGCTGAATATATCTGCACTTTCACTGTTTTATATATATTTATATGGGTTTAATGAGGTTTTGATGTTGACAAAATTGAAATTTAAACTAATTAACGGTTTCTCCAAGTGCTTAGACATATAAATATAGATATATGGATATTAAATAAATAAATAGAAAATATCATTTTTTATTATTATTATGCTGTGAGGGAAAATAATAATACAAATTGGAGGGAAATATTTTTTTTTATTAAAGTACAAATTACAGATTAAAATTACATAGGCTTGTGATCAGGTTATTATAAAGCTTTATTAGTTCTCATAATCTCAAATCTGACCATACAAATCTTCTATCTGTATGCCTTCTATACGCTAACATGTAATATAAACTGATTACTCTTAAGTTTTGCCTTCAGCAAACAAGCAAACAAACAATATTTTATATATATATATATATGTATGTCTATATATATATAATTTATTATTATTTGTATTATTTGTTTTACTATTCTGGGCTTGCGATCAGGTTGTTATGAAGCTTTATTAGTTCTCTTAATCTCAAATATGTCCATAAAAATAATTATCTTCTGTCTCATGCATTTGAAATATGAAACAGATTGCATATAGATTGTAATTATTTTCCTTGAAAGTGAAACATACAGTAAACCATTTCCTCCCTAAGCACCTTAATAGATAGTTAACTTCCCCCGTTTGCATTACATCATGAATTCAGAGCTATGAAACAGATGCAGATGGTCATAATTAAAGCTGCTTCGTTTGCCTGAGCACGTGCAAAATTGATGGCAGCACACTTCAGATGAAACAATGCCTTCATTTTATAATACAAATACACTGGGAGGTTTAATTTCACAAATATGCCATGCAAAATTAAGTGGACAATATATGATTCCCATCATTTGCCTCTGAATGCAATGCTTGCACAATATTACAAAATATATTATGTGGAAAATTTCTGAAAATGAATGTGAGCCAAAGAGAAAAAGGTTTCAGTAAATTCAAACTTCAATGTAATACAATTAGAACATATAATGTGACCAGTGGCATAATGAAGTGAGTTACAAAACCATGTCAACATCCTGCCTTCACAGTCTCTTCACACTAATTATATTTCTGTTAAAAGTTCAAAACCGCACAGATAAGAAAGTGCATCTACATACTCATTTAAACACTTTACTGGCTCGTGTTTGGTGAGGAATGTTAGCAGATGAATACGAGATCCAGATAATTCTGGAACATTGATTTAGATCAACACATCTGCTTAACCAATCACATCATTCCTTCCAGGTGTGACATCAATAACATCGAGAGCGTCAGAGTGAAAATATCCCAACACAGCTGTGATGATCAAGTCTCTTTTAGCAACAAATCAGTATGAATAACACACTTAACTACAACTTTCAGTTGCATGCAGCAACATTATAGACAGCTAGAACTAAAACCATTAAAACATTTTTGTTACTTGAAATAAAATAAACCTTAACTGAAAGAAAATGTTTTATTTTAAACTTTCATTTGTTCACTTGTTTTAACTTTCATTTTCATTTCAGCTAGTTGCTAAATATTTTTTTTCATTTTCATTTAGTTTACCTTGTAATAAAATAACTAAAACGGAAACAAAACAAAACAAAACATTTAAAAAAAAACTGTATAGACACATAAAAAAATCAAAAAATAAAAAATAAATAAACTAAAACTAAAAAACTAATACTATAAAAAATAATAGTTTGTAGTGTTGTAAATATTTATTTAAATGCTGCTCTTTGTCCTCTGTTTTAATTTATTCATATACATATTACATTTACATTTAGTTATTTAACAGACACATGTATCCAAAGCGACTTACAAATGAGGACAATAGAAGCAATCAAAACCAACAAAAGAGCAACAACATGCAAATACTATGACAAGTCTCGGTTAGCCTAACGCAGTACGTGTAGCATGGTTGGTTTTTTTTTTGTTTTGTTTTTTTTAAGAAAATGAGTAGATAGAATATAGAAAAAAGAAACCTATTTTATTTTTTTTTTTTTAAGAAACAAGTAGATAGAATAGAAAAAAGACAGCTAGTGTTAGTTTTTCAAGAAAAGCTAGCTGTTAGAGAATAAATATGCAATTGATAGTGGGTCAAGTGTGTGTGGTTTTTTTTAAATAAAAGATCAATGGATAAAATAGAATTATAATAGGGAGTCTAGAGTTAAAGGGTCAAATAAAGATGGAAGAGATGTGTTTTTAGCCGTTTCTTGAAGATGGGTAAGGATTCAGCTGCTCGGATTGAGTTAGGGAGGTCATTCCACCAGATGGGAACAGTTAATGAAAAAGTCTGTGAAAGGGATTTTGTGCCTCTTTGGGATGGTACGGTAATGCGTCGTTCACTTGCAGAACGCAAGCTTCTAGAGGGCATATAAGTCTGAAGTACTGAATTTAGGTAAAGGGGTGCAGAGCCAGAGGCGGTTCTGTAGGCAAACATTAATGCCTTGCATTTTATGTGAGCAGCTATTGGTAGCCAGTGCAAATTGATGAACAGAGGTGTAACGTGCGTTCTTTTTGTTTCATTAAAGATTAATCTAGCTGCGGCATATTGGATTAATTGTAGAGGTTTGATGGAATTGGCTGGAAGACATTCCAGGAGATCATTGCAATTGTCAAGTCTGGACAGAACAAGAGCCTGAACAAGGAGTTGTGTTCCGTGTTCTGAAAGAAAGGGCCTGATCTTCCTAATATTGTATAAAGCAAATCTGCTGGACCAGGTAGTTTTAGCAATGTGGTCTGAGAAATTCAGTTTATCATTAATCACAACTCCAAGGTTTATGGCAGTTTTTAAAGGACTTATGATTGATGAGCCTACAAGCAGTTCTGTCTTAGCTAGGTTGAGTTGAAGGTGATGGTCCTTCATCCAGCAGGAAATGTCTGTTAGACATGCTGAGATGCGAGCAGCTATCGTCAGATCATCAGGATGGAATGAGAGGTAGAGTTGAGTGTAATCAGCATAGCAGTGATATGAAAAGCCATGTTTCTGAATGACAGAACCTAGTGATGCCATGTAGACAGAGAAGAGAAGTGGTCCAAGAACTGAGCCCTGAGGCACCACAGTAGCTAGATATTGTGACTTGAATACCTTACCTCTCCAAGACACCTTGAAGGACCTATCTGAGAGGTAAGACTCAAACCACTGGAATGTGTTTCCTGAGATGCCCTTTCTCAATAGGGTTGACAGGAGGATCTGGTGGTTGACCGTATCAAAAGCAGCAGACAGATCCAGCAATATAAGTAATGAAGACTTGGAAGTCGTTCTTGCAAGTCTTAGGGCTTCAACAACTGAGAGCAAGGCAGTTTCGGTCGAATGTCTACTTCTGAAGCCAGATTGGTTGCTGTCTAGGAGGTTGTTCTGTGTGAGAAAGGCAGAGACTTGATTGAACACAATTCATTCAAGTGTTTTTGCAATGAAAAAATAGAAGGGAAACTGGTCTATAGTTTGTGCCTGCGGCTCCAGAGCGCCCTCCAGAGCTTGCTCCTCGGCAGCGTCCTCAAGTGTCCGCACCTCCAGAGCGCCCCCAAGTGCCCGCTCCTCCTGAGCGCCAGCCCAAATCAGCCCCCACTTCCCCCAAGGAATTTTTTTTGAGGGTAGAATTGCTCCAGCAATAGAGGCAGGGTCTGGGGCCACGGCCTCGGAGGCAGACTCACCATGGCCGCCCCAGTCCCCTGACCCGCCATGGCCTCCCGAGTCCCAGGATCCACCATGGCTGCCGCCCGAGTCCCCTGACCCGCTATGGCTGCCCAAGTCCCAGGATCCATCATGGCCGCCCTGGAGGCCTTCCGTCCCCGAACTCTGCCTCTTGAGGCCTCCAGAGCGCCCAACCGGGAGTAAATGTCAGTCTTGTGTCCCCATGTCTTGCCTTTCCCTCCCTCTTGTGCCCATATTTGGTTAGTTCCTGTTCCTGTCCCCGTTTTGTTCTATTAGTTTCATTAGTCCCAGCCGTGTTTGATTTGATTCCAGGTGTGTTTCATTTTCCCCTCGTTAGTTCTGTGTATTTGTAGTGCGTTATGCCCCTTGTTTCCTGACCGCTGTTAAACGTCATGTGTGATGTCTTCCTGTGTTCTTCTGTTGGTTTCTCTGGTTATCGTGGAATTAAAGAAATCATATTTGAAGTAAATGTCATCCCTGAGTTCCTGTGTGTCTGTACCTTCGTTTGTTATTATTACATTCTCAGTTTGAAGTATTATCCTGTGTCTCCTCGTTTCTCCTTGTGTGCGGATCGTGACAGCAGCACTTACATACACCAAAATTGTACAGTTTTGTTCATATCTATATTCTTAAGGTTTTTATAGAGGGGTTTGTTTATATAACACTATAATATAGTGTTACACTTTAACTATAATATGTCAACAAAATGAAACAAGGATGTTGAACCTGGCTTTATCCAGCGTTCAGATTTATCTTCTGGAAATGTATGCAAATTAGTGCGTTTTTACTACATAATGCCACATATTTAAATATAACATTTCAGAAAATGTCTAATACAAAAAAAAAAAATTCTTAATTTACTGTAATTGATCAACTGGGTAAGTATGGTTACTATAATTATTGTGAATGTTGTACTCATTCACCCGTACTATTTTCCTGGAAAGATCATGGCTTCATTTTTCTGGTAGCAGGTTATAATTAAATACATTTTCTAAAAGTCCTGAAGCTTCTCCAGATCATTTAAAGTATCTCAAGTACTGTAATCAAATCCACCTCACCATCCTGTTTAACATGTAATAACATTTTACAGGGTATGAAAACAAAAAGCGGCATTTTAATGTGAGCTGCATTTTCACACGTTGCGTGAACAGATCTCAACTTTATGCATTGACCGAAAGTGTGAACGCGCATTCATTTAAGTACCTTACTGTTATTATTCACAGTGTTCAACGTAAACCGCTTCCCCTCATTATCTCTCCACACTAACCTACTGCTTCTGTGTTTACAGCCATTTACGAAGCGTCATGTGAAGCGTACAAACACAAAGGAAACACGTCTGGCTTTTACTACATCGACGTGGATGGAAGCGGTCCCATCAAACCTCAACTAATCTACTGCAACATGTCAGGTGAATCTCATGCAGCGAAGCCAAAGTGATTAAATCCCTTTAAACACTCCGTAATTGGGACTTTAATCCACAGCATTTGATCCTTAACGCACTGTGTCACACCCCGCGGAGGAAGTCAGCTGTGACACTCGCAGGAAAACACACTTTAGAAGAAGCTAACAGATCAACCTTTGAGCGTGTCTGTGTGATGTTCCCTCGCACAAATAAAGTTTTGAAAGGCTTTTACGGCCTCATGCCACAGAAGAAGCTTTTGAAGTTGAATGGATCTTTAGAAAACCATCACGTCACCTTTGATACATCCTCACTTCTCCTTTGTTAAAGTCAATTATGAAATGCTAATTGACTTTCTTAAAACACATCGCTAGTCTTATTGTGCATGATTCATCAGTGCAGTTTTATTCTAAAGAAAAAGTATTTGTCTTGTGTTTCTTCCTAACCTTCTCTAAAATTACATTTCTTCTTTATGCAATCAGTTCCCCATTGTTAAATACATATGTACACATTTTCTCATTCAGTATCCTGTTTCACATCAGTGTTATTTTAGTGTTGTTAATGTACTGTTAATGAATTGCATTTTGAATTAGTTTTAATTTTGACATTTTTTTTCTTTTCATTTTAGTGGGCATGGTCTAAAAATAAAAAATAAAATTTTCACTGGCATTTTGTTTAGACAGATATGTATATCGTGATGTATCATAACAAGATTTTCTAAAAAATATATTGTTTAACGCAGAATCATGATACTATCATTATCGTAAACCATGTATCGTGATTATATCGTATCTTGAGGTACCCTGTGATTCTCACCCCTAGTATATTATATTATATACTACTAAAAATTACTGTCGTATTTATTATATTTAAACTTAGGGGTGCACTCACTTTTGTTGCCAGCGGTTTAGACATTAATGGCTGTGTGTTGAGTTATTTTGAAGGAAAATAAATTTGCACTGTTATACAAGCTGTACACTCACTACTTTACATTGTAGCAAAGTGTAATTTCTTCAGTGTTGTCACATGAAAAGGTATAATAAAATATTTACAAAAATATGAGGGGTGTACTCACTTCTGTGAGATACTGTATATTTATAAATATTTTTTTCTCCAATTAAGGACATTTTCAAATAAAACATTTATAATAACAATAACTTTACTTAACAATATCAACAGTTTCACATTTCACACTACATCAGTAAATTTTATTGAAAATGTTATTTCATTATTTCAACATTTTAACAGTAGAATCATTATGAAACATCAATAATCTCTAATGCAACTCAAGTACACAATTCAGCCGAAAATGGTTCTATATAACTATTCTTTGAACCCAAGAACCTTTATTTTATGATTGTTTAGTATATATCACATGCATTAGTTTTTAGTTTTTTTGTTTTTTTATGAATGTCCTGTGACTTTTTGAAGTTCAAAAGACTGTTGCACAGGAGAAATCGAAAGAGCTCTGAGCTAAAACATTGTTCACCGTGTGTCATTTTAGCCTTTTCATCGTTCAAATCCCTCTTTTCCCTGCAGATAAAGCATGGATGGTGATCCAACATAATAACACGGAGCTCACCAAATTAAAAGCGTCCTCCGGGATAAATCAGCATTTAGCCCACTTTAACTATTCCGCCGACGCGGAGCAGATCCAAGCGATAATTACCCAGGCGGAGTACTGCGAGCAGGAGCTCTCCTACCACTGCAAAAAGTCACGGCTCTTGAACACACCAGGTAAGCCCTTTTTATTAGGAATATCGATCGCCCCCTCCCTATGAAAGGTCAGGCTTATTAAAACCTCGCTCCATCTGCAGACGCATGATGCTTAAGCAAACAACTCAAATTGATTGTTATGCTCTTGGTTACGGACAGCTCAGTTATTCATATACCTTTAGATATTCATAGCTTTTTACCGAGTTCTGTTTGTGTGGGTTTGTCATGGGCGGTTTGGTTCGGTGTCTGTCACAGGTCGAGGTGGGTGATAACGGTTCTCGTAGTCTCTCAAATAAACACGAAACATCCGCGCACATGATAATTACGTCCATTAGTTGTCACATTATCAGAGTTCTTGATGAGACGAGGAGAACACGGTGTCGGGCATAAATAAGAGATGTTGAAAATGTCAGATGAATAGTAATGAAAATAACTATTAAACCTGGACAGATGCATGCGAGACTGATGGAAAATCACTCACAAGATCTCTTTAACATCTTAATGCTTTCTCTTAGACAGCAATGAGATTAAAAGCAGAGTGAATAGAGACATGTTCTGCTTCTCAGGTGTTTCGTATGAGAAAAAATCCTCAGTAATCTCACATATCATCTAAAAATGTCTCAAATTGGTGCTCATATTTGTCAAGATCACAAAAATATCTCTTTATAAGCTCAAACTGTTCTCATCAAATTTAGGACCAGTTGATCTGAACTATTGACTCGTTTGTGTCTATCTTTATTTATTTTGAGAAACTGTAGAAACATCTCACATCCTGCTGCTCAGGTGTTTCTCATGAGAAGATCAGAGTAATCTCACACATTGTCTCAAATTTTGTTCAAATTTGCCAAGATCCCAAAGTATTCAACAAAAAGTCAGAGATCTCAAATATTTCTCATCAAATTCAGAGCCAAATGAGATAAAATGTTGGTTCTTTTGTGTCTGTAGAAACATCATTTCCAGCTTCTCGGATGATAAAAAGATCCCAGTAATTTTCCAAAATCCCACAGTCAGGAATACCAAATATTTCAGCAAATTCAGGGTCAAATGATCTGATCAACTGATTCATTGGTGTCTATTTGTTGTATTTCTGTTGCAAAATTGGCTATGGAAAAATTCCTAAAAACTCAGTAATATTAGTTATGAAAGCACAAGCTCCGAGCAATAGCATTTCATCTGGGTGTGCTTTTGCTGATTGTTTTCCATCATCTCTGTGTGATAGTGTAGCGCGGTTGCGTCAGTCTGATGATGAGCGCTGTGTGTGTGTGGTGTTGCAGACGGCACTCCGTTCAGCTGGTGGGTGGGCCGCTCGGGCAAGGCACACATGTACTGGGGCGGCGCAGTGCCAGGCAGTCAGCAGTGCGCCTGTGGCCTGCAGGAGAACTGTGTGCATCCCGAACACTTCTGCAACTGTGACGCCGACAGCAAAGAGTGGTACGACACACACTCACATGACTGTCAGCAGCACATCCGGCTCATATTACAACCCCAAACCATGTTTGTTTAAAGAAAATTAAGCCTACTTTCAGAAACATTGAGATGTTTTTGTGCATTGTAGCATTGTTTTCATGGCAGTTACAGACATTCAAACCCTCTGAATTCTTAAAGTTGAAATGCATTGAGATGTTTTCGTCTTTCAAACAGTATGAATCAGTCTCATTTAAACTTCAGATGCAACAAACAGCATAAGGTTTGGTCAATTTGATTCATTTCTAGGAATCAGCTTAATCAAACGAATCTGTCTGATTTAATGAATTGATTCAAATTTCTGATTCAACGATTCATTTTAAATCCAAATTCAACAATGTCAGTCTATTTGAACTGATTACACGGTTAAGTCATTTAATGCAAATACATAAACATTAAAATACATACTGAATATCATCAAAAATATTTTATAGATTTTATTAAAATCTAAATAGTTTAAAAACAAATAAATGCCACCATAATGCAATAAACTGATTAGGATTTTACAGTTTTAGCCTTTTTTGACATAATATTTTGACATTATGTTTCTGTATTGTGAGAATTGGAATATGTGGTTGCAATGCAAAAAAAGCTGTGAATAATTTGAAAGATATTTGTATTAAATAATGTATATTTGACCCAGAACGAAACATTAATAAAAATAGTTTATTGATTTCATTCAGATCAACTTATATTATTATAATGAAAAACAACAGATGCCACCCTGATGCAAGTTAGGTTTTAAAACATCGCTTCTCTTTTTAACTTAGCTTTTTTCACCATTATGGGAATTGGAAAATGTCCTTGCAATGCAATGCAAAAAAAAGTAAATAAATAAAAATAAATATGTTGCAATATTGTCAAAGGACCGATAAATATTGAATTATGTTTATATATTACATATTTCATTACACATATGTCCAAACACTTAAAAAAATATTTTAAACAATATTTCATAGATGATTAATTTATTAAAAAATAACCAATAAATGCCACATTGTACAATCAATTTTACTTCTTCTCTTTTTATTGCAGCTTTATTCTGCATTAAGAGAATTGGAAAATGTGCTTGCAATGCAATACAAAATTGCTTCAGATTTACGGGTGGAATTTGATCTGGACATGTTACCATCATCCACATTCTTGACAGTTTTGATGAGATTGACCCCTCATGTGTTCAATCATGCTGTTTTGATTCTTTGACAGGTCGAATGACTCCGGGCTGCTGTCCCATAAAGAGCATTTGCCGGTGCGAGTGCTGGCTGTGGGTGACATCAACAGATCGGGTTCAGAAGCGGCCTACAGAGTGGGACCCCTGCAGTGTTATGGTGACAGTAAGTACCGCACAGATTTAATCACTCTGTGAGCGCTCACTCTGTCAACCTGTCAAACCCACCGCCGCTACATCAGCTCGGCTAGATTGGCATTTCATGTGCTTAATGAAAACCACAGGCAAACTATTTAAATACAGCTACTGTAAATGTATTCTCCAGACAACTTCTGGAACGCTGCCTACTTCAACAAGGAGACGTCGTACTTGCACTTTCCCACGTTCCACGGGGAGCTGAGCGCCGATATCTCCTTCCTGTTTAAGACCAGCTCTTCATCGGGAGTGTTTCTGGAGAACCTGGGGATCAAAGACTTCATCCGGATCGAACTGAGCTGTAAGTGCGTTCGACCTTCCCGTTTATTCCTCTGAATCTCATGAAAACCTGCTTCAGCGTGAAATAAAAACGAACAGTTTTAGTTTTTTATTGATTTTTGTTTTTCAAATAGTAATGAAGTACCCCCAAAGTCCTTAAAGAAAAGCTCATTCTTATTAATTTAATACAAATAATATATATATATATATAGTTTCTCACAGAAGTGAGTACACCCTCATATTTTTGTAAATATTTTATTATATTAATAAAATATAAGTGAAAATGTCCAAATTAAGCCCAATTAGCCATTTTCTCTCCCCGGTGTCATGTGACTCGTTAGTGTTACCAGGTCTCAGGTGTGAATGGGGAGCAGGTGTGTTAAATTTGGTGTTATCTCTCACTCTCTCATACTGGTCACTGAAGTTCAACATGGCACCTCATGGCAAAGAACTCTCTGAGGATCTGAAAAAATAGATTGTTGCACTACATAAAGATGGTGTAGGCTATAAGAAGATTGCTAAGACCCTGAAACTGAGCTGCAGCACGGTAGCCAAGACCAAACAGCGGTTTAACAGGACAGGTTCCACTCAGAACAGGCCTCGCCTATGGTCGACCAAAGAGTTGAGTGCATGGCTCAGCGTCATATCCAGAGGTTGTGTTTGGGAAATACGTATGAGTGCTGCAGCATTGCTTCAGAGGTGAAGGAGTGGTAGGTCAGTCCTGTCAGTGCTCAGACCCATACACTGCACACTGCATCAAAATGGCTGTCATCCCAGAAGAAGCCTCTTCTAAAGATGATGCACAAGAAAGCCTGCAAACAGTTTGCTGAAGACAAGCAGACTAAGGACATGGATTACTGGAACCATGTCCTGTGTCTGATGAGACCAGATAAACTTATTTGGTTCAGATGGTGTCAAGTGTGTTTGTCGCAACCAGGTGAGGAGTACAAAGACAAGTGTGTCTTGACAGTCAAGCATGGTGGTGGGAGTGTCATGTCTGGGGCTGAATGAGTGCTGCCGTCACTGGGCCACAGTCCTTGAAAAAAACCCTGAATGCCAACATGTACTAGTGACATTACTGAAGCAGAGCATGATCCCCTCCCTTCATAGACTGGCTGCAGGCAGTAATTCAAACATGATACGACCACTGCACACCTCCAAGATGACCACTGCCTGGCTAAAAGCTGAGGGGGTAAAGTATACTCTGTGGGGCATCCTCAAACAAAGGTGGAGGAGCGCAAGGTCTCTAACATCCACCAGCTCCGTGATGTCGTCATGGAGGAGTGGAAGAGGACTCCAGTGGCAACCTGTGAAGCTCTGGTGAACTCCATGCCCAAGAGGGTTAAGGCAGTGCTGAAAATAATGGTGGCCACACAAAATATTGACACTTTTGGGCCCAATTTGGACATTTTCACTTAGGGTGTACTCACTTTGTGGCCAGCGGTTTAGACATTAATGGCTGTGTGTTGAGTTATTTTGAGGGACAGCAAATTTACACTGTTATACAAGCTGTACACTCACTACTTAATTGTAGCAAAGTGTAATTTCTTCAGTGTTGTCACATGAAAAGATATAATAAAATATTTACAAAAATGTGAGGGGTTGGTACTCACTTCTGTGAAGTACTGTATGTATATGTATATATATATATACACACACAAATTATATAAATAAAACATTTATAATAATACAATTAGAATAAAATAAAATATAATAAAATTTATTAAAAGTTTTTTTTATTTGAGTATTTTTGGAAGCATAACAATATATGAACAATATCATAACTATAAAACAAATGTTACTATATATAAGCATGAAAATGAATAATTATATAAATATGTATATATTAATTTTATATTATACATTTTATTTTTTGTAATGATGTATAATAAATATTATAAAAGTAATTTTACTGATTATTGTAGTAGCGAAGGTAATATAATATGGTTGCATTATAGTTATTAGAATTGGGAATACATAATATAATATAAAAATGTAATTATAAACTTATAAAATAGTATAATTTAAATATAATATAGATTGCATAAATATTAATTAAATAAGTAGAAATCCTCTAAATGTTTGTGTTGAATTTGCTGGGATGTCTTTAAAAATAAAATAAAAAATATGATTTATAAATAGTTTTTAATTTTATTTAGCATTTTCCTTTTGATTTTGTGTGAAAAACATTATGCATGATTCGTGACATAATTTTGTGAGATTCACCACTGTAAAAAACCCGTGGAAGTGTCAACATTGTGCATGAGTGATAGAGTCGAGTATGAATTGTGCGCGACCTCTGGCGTGCGTTGTGTGTGTGTGTGTGTGTGTGCGCGTGCGTGTTGCGCATGATGGGTGCGTGTGTGCGTGGCGTGTGTGTGCTGTGCGTGTGTGCGTGCGTGTGCGTGTCCTTGTGTGTTTGCTCATGTTTGCATGGGCTTATGGAGTTGAGTATGTCAATATTCCTGGGTATTTGTTTATCCACCAAAGGGAGAAATAATCCAGAGAAGCTGTCGGCTGAAAATATAGACATCACAAAATGGTTTTCTCCAGGGAAATTACCTCAGAATAGCTCTTGAACCAATATGTAGAGATGTGCTCGGCTGGTTTGCAGCGAAACCCTCCTCTACATGATCAATTTAAGACTTTTGGCCATTTTGTTAGCGGTGTTTGCTAAGTCAAGCATCAGCTTCCTGTTACTCTAGTCATCTGAAGCCCTAAACCATTCAAATAAAGTATTACACTTTAGCCCCTGTGTTTGTGCTCCTGTAGCCGTAGAGTTCTGTTGCTATTTTGAATTAGTTATTATTGTTCTGTTAGTAAATTAATATAATAATAATGTGATATTAATATTGTTTGATTATAATATTGAATATACACCACCAGTCAAAAGTATTTGAACAGTAAGAATTAAAGAATTCGCTTCTGCTCACCAAGCCTGCATTTATTTCATACAAAGTACAGCAAAAATATTAAAATTCTGAAATATTTGTACTATTTAAAATAACTCTATTTAAATATATTTTAAAATGTATTTTATTCCTGTGATTTCAAAGCGGATTTGTTTTAGCATCATTACTCCAGTCACATGGTTCTTCAGAAATCATTCTAATATTCGGATTTGCTGCTCAAAAAACATGTAGTATTATTATTATTATGTTGAAAACAGCCGCACATAATTTTTTCAGGTTTCTTTGATGAATAGAAAGTTCAAAAGAACAGCATTTATCTGAAATAGAACTCTTTTGTTACATTATAAATGTCTTTATCATCACCTTTGATCAGTTTAAACCATCCTTGCTAAATAAAATTATTAATTTCTATAATCCTATAATCCCCCAAATAAAGATCATACTGACTCCAAGCATTTGAATAGTATAGTGTGTAATGTTACAAAAGCTTTTTCTTTCAGATAAATGCTGATCTTTGGATCTTTCTATTCATCAAAGAATCCTGAAAAAAGTACTCAAATGTTTTAAATATTGATAATAATAGTAATAATAATAATAATAAATGTTTCTTGAACAGTAGAATGATTTCTGAAGGCATATTCGACTGGAGTAATGATGATGGAAATTCTGCTTTGAAATCACAAGAATAAATTACATTTTAAAATATAGTCAAATAGAAAACAGTTATTTTATAATATACACAAAATAAAATTCAAAATTGTACTGTTTTCGTTGTACTTTGGATCAAATAAATGCAGGCTTGGTGAGACAAACATTAAAAATCTTACTGTTCAAAAAGTTTTGACTGGTAGTGTATATATCTAAATGATAAATATTACAAATACTATGCATATAGTATACATCATATAAATATTAATACGAATCTAGAATGCTATTTAACTGGAGTTATTGAATCAGATCCTATTTCTAAAAATGTTTTTATGTTTTAATTTGCTTTACTAAGTGATCTGATGCACTATTTTCACCTGCTGGAGCAGAAAACTGGTTTTAAAAAGCCACAGGTGCACACAGAAGGAGGAACTCAATTTTAGAGATCACAGAAACTAGTGCAAATGCTTAGTAAACCACTAAATATCCCCCAGAACCCAAACATGCTCATCTAGTTCAGCTGCTGTTAGATGAGCTCTATCTGTCTCCTGTCAGCCGCAGTTCATCTGAACCCTATAAAAGCCCTCGTCCTGTGGGTGTGTGAGTTTTATTAGACCCCTCCGCCATGCGCTCGCTGTCTATTGTGCGAGTGTTTAACTGCATGAAAGAGCTGTTAAATTCCTGCCGTAATGGCCTCGTGTGATGGATGAGAATAGAGTATGTGAAGACCTTACAGCGCCCGAGCGCTTGTTCCTTTATAATGACAAATCCTCCGGCTGGAATAGCTCAATTAACCTCTCATTATATGCTGACGGAGTCGCTCGTGTAGGACGTGAACTCACAGGAAGTTCCTCTCAAAGCCATGGACGAGAATAAACAGTGGCGTCTGAGATCTGAGCTGGAAGAGCTCGGTCACAAACGGTGATTTACTCGCCGTCACGTCGACCCAAACCAGCGTGACTTTACTTCCCTCATGTAGCAAAAAAATTCGTTTTTTATATCCATAAAAAATATTTTATATCCTTTGAGGTTACAAAGGGGATACAGAATTTACATGTTAATTTAAATGCAAGGAAGTAGAATTTAAATTAATTGAAATTCACAGAAATTTACATTACTCTAACAAGTTTAACAAGACAAACTTTGAATGTTGACTTTACAAAGATAGATAGATCTTATCAATATTTATCAATATTTCAAATTAGGAATATCATTTTTTTGTATTATTATTATATCAGTGTTGTTTTAGGATTATTTATATACTGCTATAGTGTTTTTTATGTATATTTTGATAGATAGATTGATAAATACATAGATAAATAAATAAAACAGTTCAAACATGTGTGGTCAGTTAGATGGCAGAATATTAATTTGAGTCTGTAGTGTGTGTTTATTAATGACTCCAGCAGCACTGCTCTTCAGCTCAGCTGTGCTGGGAATGATGAGCACTTCATCAGCGTTTTTCTGTCATTAGAGAAGTGCTTCATGGCAGAAGGTCTTCATTCAGAAATCCTGCAGATGGAGCGGCGGGAGTCTGAAGATGCGCTGCTTCATGTGAACACTGAGTAACAAACTGAGACGTGTGAACCAGATTTAAGTCTAGTTTTGAGTTGTTGTTTTTTTTGAAGTTGTAAATTATAAAGTTATTGGAGTGTGTTTTACAAGAAAACTATTTCAGCTTTTTACTTCAAAATTTCACATTTAATTCACTGTTTCTTGAGGTTTCATTGTAATAAAAAACATATATCATATATCACTCAAAAACAAATAAATATATATATATATATATTTTTTTTTTAATATTTAAAAACATTTTCTATCTTCTATTTTTAGATTTGTTATTTTCTGTATTATTTTAGTATTAATTGTAGTAGATGTTTATATATTAATTTATCAATATATTAAATTAGATTTTATTTTTATATATATTCAGTTTTCATTCTAATTATGAGGATTTTTCAAATATTTTCTATTTTTATTTTACTTTCTATTTTATTTCACTGTTATTTTATAACATTGATGATAGACTGTTATATATATTTATTAATATTCTGAATTCGTTTTAATATTTCCAGTTTTCATTAAATGTTATTTTTACTAAGATTTAGTTTACACATTTTATATTTTTATTATGTCTATATTGTTATTTTGCCATTATTTTATACTATTCAAGTATTTATTAATATTTTGAATTAGCTTTAATTTTCACATTTTACATTTTTAGAAAGATTTTTTTCTTACAAATATTTAATTTTTTATTATTTATATTTTTATATCAGTGGTATTTTAGAATTATGCATATACTATTATAGTATTTATGCATATATTTAATTAGTTTTTCTATTTGTGTTTTCAGATTTAATTTTAGTTGTAGTAATTGTTATATGCTTTTGTCAAGATTTTGTACATTTTCTGAAGAAAACATGAGTTGCTATGCGGTTGTTAGGTGGTCGCTGGCCCAATAAAGGCTGCTTGATAAAAATAACTCCCCAAAAAGTCTGTGATCTTCTGAAAGAATGAATTGAATATGGATTTATCAGATAATTTGATGAAGGATTTGATGAGTTCATATTGAGTTTTCCTCAGGAGAAACATCTGGTTCCTCAGAGAAGCTGTTAAGATCTTAAAGACATCTGGTTAGAGTTTTCTCTCTCCTGCGGGTTTTTAGCTCTATTGATGATGCTGTTCATCAGCATGATGCTTTTCTCCCGTTTAGAGCAGCTGAATGGATCTGTCAGCTGTTTTCTCGTTCATTTCATCATCATTAGAAGTTGTTTTAGACGTTCTCCTGGCATTTTCTCAAAGTTTCAAACATCATCTGCCACACAACAGATTGCACTGGAACGTGTCTCATGTCTGATTTCTCTTCACAGTTGCATCGTATTAACCATCAGCCAGATACCAGTCTGAACATCCATCAGATGTGTTTGTGTTTGCAGCCCCGACTCAGGTGCTCTTCTCGTTTGACGTGGGGAACGGGCCTCTGGAGGTGAAGGTGGAGACGCCGGCGGCTCTGAACGACGAGCGCTGGCATCACGTGAGAGCCGAGAGGAACGTGAAGGAGGCCTCGCTGTATGTGGACCATCATCCCGGCGCCGTTCAGAAAGCCCCCGCTGACGGACACATTCATCTGCAGCTCAACAGCCAGCTGTTTGTAGGTAGGAGAACAATTCACAGATGAATGATGTCTGTTCACCTGCGTGCGGCTCAGAAGTCACAGCGCTGAAATCAAGCATTGGATGGACATTATCTGTCCCTTTTGTGTGAATCTCACGAAGAAACATGTGCAGCTCATATATCATTTCAAAATCAAATAGGACATTTTGCTGAAAAATATTTTACACAAATAAAAAATAAAACATTTTACTAAATACAAATAAAATAAAAAAATATATTTTTGCTTTCAGATATTCTATATTTTTATATTTTTTCCTTTTGATATTTTTTATTTCTAAGTTAGTTTTATTGTAGTGTTATTTATATACTATTATAATAGTTATTAATATTAAAAAAACAGCAACAAATTGTATATGTTTATATTTCTATTATAGTTTTATTTTACTATTATAGCATTTATTTATGTTATGAAAAAGCTATCACACAAAATAACTTGAGATTCACTTGCGAGTGCAGTTAAACAGTTTATTAGGAACAAGCTGATATTTAGCATCATTAGTCCTTCAGAAATCATTCTAATATTCTGATTTGCACGTACTCAAAAAAACGTATTATATTATTATTATTATGTTGAAAAGAGCTGAGAAGAATTTTTCAGTTTTTTGGGGGGATGAATAGAAAGTTCAGAAGAACAGCATCGTTTGTAACATGATAAATGTCTTTATCATCACTTGTGTGCTAAATAATAGTTTTAATTTCTATATATACCGACTCCAAGCTTTTGAATGGTATATTGTTCCACTTGGAGTAACTGGAGTAATGATGCTGAAAATGTAGCTTTGATCACAGGAATAAATTACATTTTAAAATATAGAAAGCAGTTATTTTAAAAAGTAGGTAGTGTCATGTAGAAATATATAAATGCACTATAATAGTAATTAGCAGTATTTTAGAATCGTTCAGTTTTTTGTTTCAGCTGTACTTTTAGTAATGTTAATATTTGAACTTATTTCTGTTAAATTAAAAATATATATATTTTTTTTTAGGTTTGTTTTTGATCTAATATTTATATTTTATTTCAGCTTTATTTCAATAACCAAATTAGTTTAACCTTTAGTTACTACTATATATTACATTATTTTGTCTTAACATGTTTTAAAACTATAAAGTGTTTGCATTTTTATATTATTTTAACGACAATTAACCACATTATTATTAGTAGTAGTAGTATTATTTAATAAAGTTATTCATACATCACTGCATTTGTTATACTGCCTTTATGATGATTTTTTAAATACAGTATTAATAATAATAAAAAAAAAATTATGATATGTATAACATGTATAACATCCAGATGCGTCATAACTCATAATATGGGGAACTTTGGAAGTAAAAGTCCTGAAAATAATGTTTAAGAAAAAAGGTTAAAAAAAAGAATTGTCTTTATGCAAATATATTATTATTATTTTTATTTTGGTTATGGGGGTGAAATATGAGACGAGTGGTGAGCAGGTTTCATGAGATTCAGTCCTGTAAAGCGCTGGTGGGAGTCTGAAGGGCTGGAACAGGTTGTGATGCCGTGACTCTCAATGCGAATGCTTTCTGTGAAGCTGAAGATCTGTTGACCTTGACTGAGCAGCTGGCAAATCTGAAAGGTGTCTGTGTGTTGGAGGAATTCAGCGCGAATGAATTCAAGTTTTCCAGTAAGTGTTGGCAAAGTAGTCTCATTATAGTTCCATCTTTACAGCTCCATCTGCAGGAATTGGATTGGAGATTCTGTTCAAACGCGGCCGTCTGCTCATCTAGCTACGAAGAACTCATTTCAGCGCGTTTATAATGCAGGTCTGAGGTCTTCTGGGTAAAATAGATCAGTCAGGAGACGCTTTCAGTATTGCAGATATTCTTTTCAGGTCATAACAGGAGAAAGAAAGCCATTTTTATCAAGTTATCAGCTTTGATAGGCTGCAGCAGACTCGAATGAGGCTCACAGGGCACTCTTTCAGAGACTTGATGGAGATCTCAGTTATGATTCACCTGAACATCACACTAGTTTGATTCACCTCAAACATCACGCTCAGTTATGATTCACCTCAAACATTCACGCTCAGTTATGATTCACCTCAAATCACGCTCAGTTATGATTCACCTCAAACAGTCACGCTCAGTTGCTTTTTTATGATTCACCTCAAACATCACGCTCAGTTATGATTCACCTCAAACATCACGACTCAGTTATGATTCACCTCAAACATCACGCTCAGTTATGATTCACCTCAAACATCACGCTCAGTTATGATTCACCTCAAACATCACGCTCAGTTATGATTCACCTCAAACATCACGCTCAGTTATGATTCACCTCAATCATCACGCTCAGTTATGATTCACCTCAAACATCACGCTCAGTTATGATTCACCTCAAACATCACGCTCAGTTATGATTCACCTCAAACATCACGCTCAGTTATGATTCACCTCAAACATCACGCTCAGTTATGATTCACCTCAAACATCACGCTCAGTTATGATTCACTCAAACTCTCGCTGTTATGATTCACCTCAAACATCACGCTCAGTTATGATTCACCTCAAACATCACGCTCAGTTATGATTCACCTCAAACATCACGCTCAGTTATGTTCATTCACCTCAGTTAAATCTCATCACACTCAGTTATGATTCACCTCAAACATCACGCTCATTTATGATTCACCTCAAACATCACGCTCAGTTATGATTCACCTCAACATCACGCTCAGTTATGATTCATCAAACATCACCTCAGTTAACATCAAACACACTCAGTTTAGTCACCTCAAAATCACATCACCAGTTATGATTCACCTCAAACATCACGCTCAGTTATGATTCACCTCAAACATCACGCTCAGTTATGATTCACCTCAAACATCACGCTCAGTTATGATTCACCTCAAACATCACGCTCAGTTATGATTCACCTCAAACATCACACTCAGTTATGATTCACCTCAAACATCACGCTCAGTTATGATTCACCTCAAACATCACGCTCAGTTATGATTCACCTCAAACATCACGCTCAGTTATGATTCACCTCAAACATCACGCTCAGTTATGATTCACCTCAAAATCACGCTCAGTTATGATTCACCTCAAACATCACGCTCAGTTATGATTCACCTCAAACATCACGCTCAGTTATGATTCACCTCAAACATCACGCTCAGTTATGATTCACCTCAAACATCACGCTCAGTTATGATTCACCTCAAAATCACGCTCAGTTATGACACCTCAAAATCAGCTCAGTTATGATTCACCTCAAACATCACGCTCAGTTAGATTCACCTCAAACATCACGCTCAGTTTGATTCACCTCAAACATCACGCTCAGTTATGATTCACCTCAAACATCACGCTCAGTTATGATTCACCTCAAACATCACGCTCAGTTATGATTCATCAAACATCACCTCAGTTAATTCATCAAACATCACGCTCAGTTATGATTCACCTCAAACATCACGCTCAGTTATGATTCACCTCAAACATCACATCACGCTCGTCTCAGATGTTTCTTCAACACTTCTTTAGGAGAAATACAAATAAACACATACGTGTCAATAGATGTCATCAAGTACAATATAGAGCTATAAAACTAATGCAGAATTATAGATTTTTAAAATAGTTTTAAGTTGGCAATTTGCATTTTTATATTATTTTAATTAGTTTAATAGTTCTAGTTTTAATTAACAGTATCAACACTGTTCTGTTTTAAGACATCTATTTTAATAGTTTTAGTTTTACTGTTTTAGTTTTAATTAATGATAACACATTTCTGTTTTAAATGGTTATTATTATTTACATATTTTAGTACCATTAAGCTTGTTTGTTTGTTTGTTTTTAGATTATTTTGGTTAATTTGATAGTTTTAGATTTAGTTAACAATAACAACATCGTTCTATTTGAAATTATTTATATATTTATTTTGCATATTTTAGGATCACCAAGATTTTTTTTAATTGCATTTTGATATTATTTTAAATAATTTAATAGTTTTAGTTAAAAAAATAACATTGTTCTATTTTAATTTATTAATATATATTTTGCATGTTTTATGACCACTAAGAATTTTTTATTTTTTTATTATTATTATTATCCATTTTGTTGCATTTCTTTTATTTTTTGTCATTTTAGTTTTTTATTATTTAATGAATTTAATAGTTTTAGTTTTATTAACAATAACAACATTATTCTATTTTAATGTATTAATATATATTTCCGGCCTGTTTTAGGAGCATTAAGATTTATTTATTTTTATTGCATTTTTACATTTTGATATTATTGTAATGAATAATATTAGTTTTCTATTATTAAATATATATTAGGTAATAGGATTTTTTTATTGCATTCTAAATGACAATTTATTGCAATAGTTTTAGTTATAAGTGTATTATAGTATTTTTTTTCTTTATTGCAGTATTTATAGTAATTGTTTATTATTGTTTTAATTTTAATAATTTGAGACATTAAAATCTCATATAAATATTTAAGAAGGAGACTTAAACAAAACTTTCTATTTGCTCTGATTTCTGTCCAAGTGAAAAATCTGAAAAGTTAAAGAGACATAACAGTCATCAGTTTCCTGTAGGGTTGGTAACACGTTTGCATTTGTCTGTTTCATCACTTCCATGTCAAAACTTTAAACAGCATTTCCAGCTTTCGGTTGAACATTTCACAGATGATTATATGACACAGCAGCCACAGCGAGGTGTTCACTCAAACGAATTAGCACTAAACCGCTGAACACTAATATATGCAGAGCGCATTATTTCTGTATTTATAGCTCGTCAAAATAACACAGTATTCTTCCCAAAGCAGTTGCCATATAAAGGACAAAACCGCTGTGAAAGACTGACAGATTCAGCTCATCACAGGAGGAAAAAGGCTCAGCGATCGTTTGTTTTGAACGAACGGCTCGGGTTCGCTGAACAAAACCACCCACCACAATTCAAACCCTTGACAGCATGCGAGAAGGTTACACTGTCTGCGTGATAAAAGCCGTCTTTGCTGTCACTTAATGTCATTTGTGCTTCTCTCTGAGTCTAGACAGCTGTGTGTTTTCAGAGTAAACTGTGCTTGCGTCTTCAGGAGGAACGGCGTCCAGACAGAAGGGCTTCCTGGGCTGCATTCGCTCGCTGAAGCTGAACGGGAAGACTCTGGATCTGGAGGAGCGGGCGGAGATCACGCCCGGAGTGACGCCTGGATGTCCCGGACACTGCAGCAGCTACGGCGGCCTGTGCCAGAATCACGGCAGCTGTGTGGAGAATCACAGCGGCTTCACCTGCGACTGCAGCCTCTCGCCCTTCACCGGCACCTTCTGCCATAAAGGTACTGGAGCTCAGCTGGGTCACCCTAAAAATAGGGCTGGACAGTGCATTGATACCAGTATTCATAAAAATAAATACATCTACAGTATCTATAATCACAATAATAGCTTCATCTCCACAGCTGCGCTTCATGAGCGTTTCACTGTTTTATTTGATAAACGCTTTGTAAAATATACTGAAACTAAAAGATCTCCACACAAATGTTTTACTCTTAAAAAACACATTTTATATATTATTTTGATTAATATGTTTGTATTTATTTAATTAATTTAAAAAAAAATTTAATTTCAGAAGCAACATTCCCATTTTTTTGTTTGTAATTTTAAGTTTATTTAATATTTAGATTTTATTTAATTTAAATTAAATTACCCAAAATGTTATTAGTTTTAGTTAGTTAGCAATAACTACAATTTTCTGTTTGGTTCCTTGGTAAATGCGGTTCCTTGTAGTTGTTTTGTTTGTTTGTTTGTTTTTTGCCCTTAATATCTATCTATCTCTATCTATCTATCTATCTATCTGTCTGATCTATCTGTCTGTATCTATCTATCTGTCTATCTATTCTATCTATCTATCTATCTATCTATCTATCTATCTATCTATCTATCTATCTATCTGTCTATCTACGATCTGTCTATCTATATCTATCTATCTATAATCTAACTACATCTGTCCAGACAAAAGATGCACTTTACGAGCATTTCATTTGTTTAAAACTAAGGTAAAATACACAAACAAAATACCCGAAATTTAGCTAACAAATGTCATTTATTTTCGTGTTTAGTATTATTTATATACTATTACACTATTTATTCATATATTTTTAATTGAAAAATTTTTTTTTACTTAAAATTGTAGTACTTTTATGTGCTTTAGTCATTTTATTACTTTTGTATATATTTACTTTTATTTATTTTAGTATTTTCTCGTCAACTTATTTCAGTTAGTTCTCAAATCAACTGTTCTACTTTTTTTCACTTTTTAAGTTTACATTTTTCATCAAATTTTATTTTGTTTTATTTTATTTTACAAAAATGACTTTTAATAGTTTTACAGATCTGCAGTTCATGAGCATTTTACAATTTAATTTGCTAACAATAAATCATAAAATTACTGACACACAAAAGTTTTGGTTTAACTTTAATTTTCATTTGATTGCATTTAAAAAGATTGATTACATTTTTATGTATTCACTTTATTAGTCACCATTTTTGGATGATAAATTATATTAAATAATTTAAACACAGTTGTGTTAAAACACAGAATCCATAAAAAATCAAATAATTTCATGAATCATTATCTTATTTTGTGGTCTAACAAACATGTAAGATGTATTTATTCCCTTATTAGTAGTAAATGTTGATATAAAATGATGCAGAACAAATATTTGATAATATTTTTGTCCATATTGCCCAGCCCTACCTGCACGTCACTATGACACAATGATCTTACACCAGTATATGATAGTTATGTATATCCATTATCCTAATCCTGTTGCGTTTAATCTCTCTTTCAGACGTCTCTGCCTTCTTCAAACCTGGAACGTCAGTCACGTACACGTTCAAAGAGCCTTACGAGCTGAACAGGAACGTCAGCGCTCAGTCGTCCTCCATCTACTCAGATTTAACTCTGAGAGGAGAGAACGTTTCGCTGAGCTTCAGGACGAGCCAAGCGCCGGCGCTGCTGCTTTACGTCAGCTCATACTACAGAGAGTTCCTCGCCGTCCTGCTCAACAGAAACGGTCTGAAACGCTCTGATCCTCCTCTATAAGCACATTCGTGTGGATTAGCTTGAGTCTGGGGTATCTCTGAACACACCAGCCGCACTAAATTACTTCCTATATTGTCTGAAATCCGGCAAGAGACAGGGAAAGCCGTGAAAGAAATGGCCTGTCGCGTGCCGGCGGGGGATATATTCCCTCGTGAGACTGCCACGCATTCATGAGCGCGTGTAAACATGCGTCTGTGATCTCACGTGCCAGAAAAGCCGATTCAAGCTCTGCAAACCCGATTCTCTGTGCTAAATTTTCTCAGAAGCTCTCGTAATTTAAAAAGTTGCTCGACTTTCATCCAAAGCACCAGCCTGACATCATGAGACACGTCTTCTCTCGGTTTCCAGCGCTGTAAACCTGCCACGGCAAGGGGAAGTATTTTTTAGTCAAGTTGCGCATTTGCAGAATTACATGTGATGAGAAACAGGCTGAGAGCCATGAAATAATGCAATAAACATACTAGATCTCTTTGTATTGCTCTTTTACACAAATCATACAGTGTAGGGCGATTAAAGGATTCTTTTGAGACAGTTATTTTAATTAATCTTTCAAAAAGACTCATGAAGTTTGATCTGAATCACTGTCCTAAACAAACGCGAGGCAAAAAGACCTTTGTAAAATATTTCTTTAGCCACAAAATAATGCAAAGACAGTAAAAATACAAGACATCTTTCTGTTGCATCTTGGCAAAAAATACCGTTGGCACTTTTGAGACAATTATTTTAATGAATCATGCAAAATGACCAAAAGTGTCCTGATCAAACACGATGCAATAAAACCTTTTTCTACTGTAAATTATATTTTGCATGAAAACAAATACTAACAAAAATGACAACATTGCACAACAAAATTACTAAAGATTAAACTGAAATTAAAATGAACATACAAAAACTAAGCCTCAGTCAAAATATGAATAAATATTATTATAGTATATAAATAATACTAAAATAGTTGTGGGTTTGCAGACTTGAATGTGATGAGATAAACAGTCTGCAAGCCATGAAATATTGCAATCAATTCACAAGATATCTTTCTGTTGTGTCTTTTTTGCAATCACACAATGTAGTTTAATTAAAAGATTCTTTTAACACTTCATGAAAAAAAGATTCAGGAAGTTTGATTTGAATCGGTCATAAACAAGCATGGTGCAATAAAACATGCTTCTCCATGGAAAGTTTTTATTTTAGCCACAAAATAATGCAAAGATAGTAAAAATACAAGACATCTTTCTATTGTATCTATACAGAACATCTTTACAGCATGACAAGTTGACTCTTGTGAGCCCATTCTTTTAATAAATCATGCAAAAACAGTTTGATTTGAATCACTGTGCCACAGGGCAAATGCAACATTTGCATATTTGTCCCAATGTTATGCTTTAATTGGATCTAGACAATGATTAATTGTTGCTGGAAACGTATTGCATCATGTCTGGTTGGAACCAGAGTTGGTGTTGTTAACTAAGACTAAATCTAAAACTATTAAAAATAGTTTTCTCATTTCTTGTTTCAATTTTTTTTTTTAAATACAGCTGTAATAAACAAAATCATATATAGTAGATCAAATACAAAAAGTAAAAAGTGTGTGTGTGTGTGTGTGTGTGTGTGTGTGTGTGTGTGTGTGTGTGTGTGTGTGTGTGCGTGTGTGCGTGCGTGCGTGCGTGCGTGCGTGTGCTGTATATATTATTATAGAATATAAATAATTCTAAAATAAGTTTGAACACAGCGTAATGCATGGATACTTGTTGAGCTTTTTGGAATGGATGTTCATATACATCCACTGTGTAGGTTTTGTTTTAATAAATATTGTTTTAATTACCAAACACGAAAGTAAGTTACTCAATATAGTCTTGTTTTATTTAGTATGCTGTTAGGGCCAATTATTGTGGCGTCCAGCAGAATTCAGTAGGAATCTGTGGATCTGGCTCATCACGACACTCTGGGTTAGCACAGAGAGGAAGCGGCAGACAGCGTGGGGAGTTAATACCTGCTAGTGCAATTAAGCAGAAAGTCCAGAACCCCGCCGGCCGCTCTGACAGCTTCCTGTTCCTGTTGCTTCTGATTTTTATTTATTTCTCAGTGTCCATATGCATTCATTAATAGGAGAGTTCACCTGAAAATTGCAAGCAAAACCAACTGATCCATTAGTGCAGAAACAAACATGCAGCAGCCACATAGCATCAACGCTATGTTTGTCACGTGCAAAACGCACTTATGTTTACTTGACAACATGTTAAAAAGTAGTTTCATCTTTGTAAAGAATGATGAAGTTCACCAGAGGTGATATGTTTGATTTTGCAAAAAAATATTTTTTTTAATTTATTTCAGCGTCTTGTTTTGTTTCATAGAGGATACAGTTTTAATCCTCTTAAGATGAAGCTTTGTAGTTGTGAAATGCATTGGCTTCTGTCGCATGTTGATGTTCCTGTTGATGTTTACTGTGGTTAAACGGTGACTTTTTTACGGTATAAAAGCCTGTTGAGAAATCCAAGTGCTCTTTGTTCTAAAGGACATTTGGACGTCAAGTACAAACTGCAGCACAACAGAGACGCAGAGATTTTCCAAGCCAGCGGCAGGAATCTGGCCAACGGGCATCTGCACCGCGTGAGCGTCCAGAGACTGGCAGACACGCTCAGTATTCAGGTACTGGGACGCCTCTCATTCTGCATTAAAGCAGGGCGCTGTTAATGCACACAAAATGGGGGGTACTTGAGAAGGGGTTAAAGGGACGTTCTGTCCATTCTCTACACACAGGGTCTCTGACATGATGTTGCTTTCCATGGGAAATGTGTTTGCAAAATCACACCGACTCAAACTGGAAGCACTGCAAATTGAAAACGTTTACGGCAAGATACTACAGGCAGAAGCATCAGTTTTCAGGCTGTTTTGTCTCTAATTGTCAGCTTTCAGACCAGTGTTATTTTAGTACCACTGAGATACTATTATAGTTTTTGTGGTAACACTTTACAGTAAGTCTCTTTTGTTAACATTAGTTACTGCATGACCTAACAATGAACAATACATGTTTACAGCATTTATTAACCTTTGCTAATGTTAGTTAATAAAAATGTTCATCTTCATGTTAGTTGGCAGTGCATTAACTAATGTTAACAGATACAATTTTCGCTCTTAATAATGTATTAGTAAATGTTGAACTTTAACTGTTTAATAAATGTCATATAAGTATTGTTCATTTTAACTAATATAGTTAACTAATGTTAACAAATTAAACTTTATTGTAAAGTGTTACCATTTTTCTTAATATTTTGAATTATTTGTATTTATTTAATTTTAATTAATTAATTTAATTTAATGTTTTAGCAATTTAGTTGTGTTTTTTCAATATTTTAAATGTGTATATAATTTTTACAAAAATATATTTTATATTACATATAATGAATTGTAATTTTATTTTGTAATATACATAACTAATTATTACAGCTTGTATGTAATATATATTTGAATTATTTTAGTTTGTCAAGTTAAATGTTGCAACTTACTGAAATAAAACAAGTTTATGTTTATTATATTTTTTTCTATTTCAGTAATCATATTTTATTTCAAGTACCAAATATTTTGTATGGTTTTAGTTTTCAATTGAACTATAATAACCCTGCTTCAGACTAGTGGAAAAATGCATATTTAAGTGTTTGTTTAATAGCACTTGATCTATTTGCGTCTGTAGATTTCAATTGCAATATATATCTTTAAGGGACATTTTCTGAAAACGGGTTTATTTCTCCACTTCAGTAGTACTACTTACATGCACCAATTTTTGCAGTTATAATCATATCTATATTATGAATGTTTTTACTAAGGGGTTTGTTCATATATCATTCACACTTATTTGCATAACATTTTAATCCTATAAACATGGTTAAATGTGTTTTTTGACTATTTTCTGATTTATGGCTTGATTAAAAAGAGAAATCCAAAATCCCCTCTGTAAAAACCTTGAACTCTAATATATCAACAAAATTAAACAAGAATTTTGACTTTATCCAGTGCTCAGATTTATTCAAATTAGTGCATATTGATTTAGATAATGCATCATTTGCATATTTAACATGTCAGAAAACATAATACTGAATACAAAATAATTGTCTTAATGTACTTTGATTAATCACCTGGGGAAGGTATGGTGATGTATTTTATTAAAATTGTACCCTATTAACCTGTAGTGTCTTGCCTTAAACGGCTGTAGCAAAGAAGTAAGTCTATAAATATATTGATAATTTCCAGGAATATTCCTTTAAACCCTTTCTGAAAGGCTACAACATGCATCGAAATATTAAACAGAACACCCTTGTCAAGCCATGCATATATTGATGAATTTGAAATCAGGTTTTTGATCACATGGAGAATTTGATATTGAGTGCCCAGGTCAAATATCAATCGGTCTGATGCATGACACGCGCTGGTCAATAACGGTCAATCGGCTGATTACGGCAGACAGCCGCTCTGTCGATGACCAAACCAATTAGTCTGAACCTCTGCAATAAGCACATGTTGAATACAAACACATGGAAGCACCGAAGCGCTTCCTCTGGTGTTGAACCAAAGAGCGGCTTCAGTCTGACAGCATGCGGTGACGTGTTTTAAAAATAGCTTTGAAGATAAGTTTTAATTAAAACGCTTGCAGATGAATATGTCCTTGCTGTGAACAAACATGATGCTGCCAAGCTTTTTCTGTCCTCTTTCCTAAAATGTTAACTATCTTCTTGCATTTTTTGTAGGTCGATCAGCATGCAAAGGAATATTTCAATCTAACATCGGACACTGAATTCAACGCCATCAAATCGATTGTCTTGGGGAAAGTGATCGGTGAGTAAAATCATTGTAAACAGTCAGCTGGAGATTTCCTCCTTTGCTCAGTGTTTTTGCATTAAAGAGGAAATGTCTCTGAATCACGGTCGAGTTCTGACCTCAATGACATGCAGATGGTCAGTTAAGTGGCCATTATTCTATTTATTTTCTAAGCATCACGGATGCTGAAATGTCTGGAGGAAGCAGAAGTATCAGGAGCTTGTTTGTGCAGTCAGGCGAATTCTTCAATCTGAGTGAACAGAGTACAGTCTGTCCTATTTACTTCAAATAAGACTAATATTGACTTTACATGTTATTATTGTCGTCTGGGGGGACAGCAAATGGGTCAGTTTGATTTTTTTTATGTCTATAAATAGTACCCGCAGCAGCTTTCTAGTCATAAAACCTGAATAGATGAATAAAACATTCAGTTAATAAATAATACAGCAGAAGTTTGAAAATACGAAGCTTGCAGGGTAAATCTCATGGAGATATTTTGTATTTAAAAAGTCTATTATTAGGATGTTTTTTGCTTATTTTTGCATTGTGACTTTTTTCATTACAATTAAGCATAATTTGCAACTAAATTCGTATTATTTCAATGCAAAATATTTTGCGTGTGTGTGTGTGTGTGTGTGTGTGTGTGTGTGTGTGTGTGTGTGTGTGTGTGTGTGTGTGTGTGTGTGTGTGTGTGTGTGTGTGTGTGTGTGTGTGTGTGTGTGTGTGTTTGTGTGTGTGTGTGTGTGTGTGTGTGTGTGTGTGTGTGTGTGTGTGTGTGTGTGTGTGTGTGTGTGTGTGTGTGTGTGTGTGTGTGTGTGTGTGTGTGTGTGTGTGTGTGTGTGTGTGTGTGTGTGTGTGTGTGTGTGTGTGTGTGAAGTTCTTTTGCAAAAACAGATAACTCCATTTTTAATTATTTTCAGAAATCTTGTTTTTTTTATTCATTTGACAATGTTTTTCCTGATTTCCACATCAGTGGCGTTTGTTCTGATATCTGTAGCTTTAACAGAATTCTGCGCCGAATTTGAATGCTTCTCACAAGATTTGACAGAGATGTTATTGATTCTGCGGTGAATTCGACTACTTTCTTCACTGTATCTCCCAGCGCTGTGTATTACGGTGTCGCGTGATGAGAGCAGCCTGCGGCTCCGGCCCGAACAGATAAAAGGTCTGTAGCCCAAACGAGTAGCGCGGATTCGTTCCGCTTTCGGTTCGTTTGTCCAATGTAGCTCTTGTAAATTGGGCATGATGAGAACGCAGGCTGTTCATTCCATTTTTCAAACTGAGAAACAACCTTTCTTTGATTGAATGCAAGTTGCGATGACGTCACGGGACGAAATTATCCATCCTCGATCACTTTTTCAGTCTAAGCCCAGAATCTGCTGAAAATCTGAAGCAAATTTGAAAATTTGCGAGCTCTTGCAAAAATTGCTGAGTTTGCTTGATTTTGCGATAAATTCAGGGATCGCAGAATCGCAAAATTCGGGAGCAAAAGCTGTTTTATAGCAAAAGCAGACAACTCCAACAGTCATTGTTTGGCAAAAGCAGATAACTCCACATTTCATGTTTTAGAGTTTAAACTCAGTAGTAATCTCCTCAGATGACAATGTAGATGCCTGACAAACGTTGTTGTTGTTGTGATCATAAACTGTATGGATGTGATTACACGCAATACACAGAGCTTTTCCCTCACCATTGTATCACGCTGCTTTTGCAAAGCTCAGCTTTTATTTTCCTTTTTCACCCTAAAGAGGATATCACAGGTTCATCGAAATGATCCATCCTCGATCACTTTCAGTCAGCTTTGACGAAACTCCTCTCAGCTAGCACGTCTTTTCAAAGTGAAAGTAGCCTTGTCACCTGACCTGAATACAGTGCGCTGATTCGCTAAAATGGACTTATCGGCTTCTGTTCAAAAACAACAAGGGCGCTTGTCGGCTTCTGCAGTAAAACGTGAACTCGCGATGCCTTGGAAGTGGACAATACCGGCTTTTTTGACAAAACGTGTTTACGGTTCAGATCGCGCTATATGTGGAGAATAATGCACGGCAATCAGCTCATTTATTTTTAAAGTGGCCTTTATCGGTTTTTCCAAATAAACTCTTCACATAATATACAGAAATGTTTTCCCATAAGGTACAGTTGTAAGCAAATAGCATTGTAATATGTTACGCCTTTATTTTTTAGATTTTAATGATAATTTTTGTTCAGGAATAGTTTTTGAACTGCATGACAAAAACAATCATAATGGTCCTGTTTTTTGTTTTTTTTTGCACAAATATATTTAGTTTGACTTTTGGGAATTATCTTTTGGTGAGATTTAATAGCAGGGTTTACGAATATTAGGAAGGTGAGAAGCTTTTTATGATTGTATATGATCAGTTAGCTCTGTTTTTATAACTCTATCTCTCCCAGGTGTCATTTCTAGTTACCCAGAGATCCTCATGAGCCAAATTAGGCTGGTTCATTCTCATTGTAATGTCATATACAGGTCGAGGACGGCTGTGTTTTATGGAGGGAAATATTCTCATGGGGCCGCGTTTGCGTCCATACGACCTTTCATATAAACATGTGACATGAAACGCATTCGCTGTAACTCTTCAGAAAGTGTGTCACTGACAGCGGGCTGTGTGTCATTTCCAGCAAACACTATCGATCACGGCCAGAAAATCGACTTGCTTTGAATACTAAATCAAAAGTGAAACCTGCAGAGCTCCTGAAGATTAATATTAGACCAGTTCAGAGCTGAAATGATGGAAATCAAGCTGGAGAACAAGATCATCAGGTGCATGTCAAAATAGAGAGACAGCAAATACTGACAATTCATATTATTTGTTCACTGTAACCTTATAAAGTTTGACATGAAAAAATAGTCTAAAACTTTTTTTTTAATGTAACAGTTTATTAAACCATCTTTTAAAATGTGCATATTTTATTAGTACAAAACATCTGAGTTTTATTTCGAGGCCCAAACCGAGCAAAAATGTGCAATTTGGTGCAGATGCTGATATTTATATAGACAAAAAGAGATTACATTCCGATGCTTGTAATATAAATCAATGAACTCTTTATAACAGTTCAGCAGATACTTACATAAAATTATCTAAATACTCCCTATAAATATAACCATCAAAAAGGCATGGAGTGGATCATCCTAAAAACTTAATGTTGAATTCAAAAATGTTCATAAACGTATTATTTGTCAACTACATCATCAGTGTTCCTGTGGCTCAGTGGTAGAGCATTGTGTTAGCAGCGTGAAGGTTGTGGGTTCAATTCTCAGGGAACACACGTACTGATAAAAAATGTGCAACCTGAATGTACTGTAAGTTGCTTTGGATAAAAGCGTCTGATAAATGTAAACATCATGGTTTTTTTTCTTCCCATGGGCCATTGAGCCGCCTGTGGCTCCGTGTCTGAATAAAAAGCACTTTCATCAGGCTCGATGTGTTCAGTTCACTGCCGTTGCTGTGGAATGGAACGCAGCGTGCGGTTTTCGCTCGAGATGTTTGGTACAAAAGCGCATGGTTTTGTGTTCAGTCACGGCTGTCCGTTTATGTTTGAAGTGAGACTCGCATCTCGTTTACAGAGAGTGTGAGGCAACATGCTGTGAAGGATATTAACATTGCTCAACAGTTGCTCTTCTGAGCTTAATGGAGTTCTCGTGTGTCGGTTAAGCTTGTTTCAGATGTGTCTCCAGAATTTTCTTAGAAGAAATCAGTGAATAGTTGGCATACAGTCTATAAAATGAATGTGGAAGCGGCTTATATCGTTTGTTCTTGGGAGAATTTGATGAGAAATGTTTAAGTTCATAATGAGATCTCTGACTTTTTAATTGCAGATCTCTTCTGAAACACTAGAGGAGATGTGTGCGAGTCCTTTTCTCAGTAGAAACATCTGAGAAGCAGGAAACTTAACCAAACATTAACATTAGATCTCCATTTAATTGATATCCTGGAAAAAACATTGAGATTTTTTTCGTGATCTATCACTTTATATTGCAAATTATAGTATTTTCAGAAATCTTAGGCTAGTTTTAAACAGTAGTTATGTTTCCATCACCCTGTTTTTATGCACATTTTGAAGTATCGCATCAGAAACAAGTGACACATTTTTTTTGTAATCCCTTAATTCACAAAAAGTTTTGACGCTCACTTAAGGTGGTTTTTGACTTGTGTAAAAAAAGAATTAATGCAAATAATGGGAGATGGAAACACATCTACCAAATAAATTCCTCCATGCACATCAAAAAAGTCATGTGACTTTGCACGATGGGACGGCATAACTGGACTAACCAGCAGAATGACCGCATTTATTGTGTTTCGTCTGCTCGCTCTGAGGTGCAAGTTTTATTATACACTCTAAAAAATGTATAAATAAAAGCGCTGGGTAAAATATGGACAAACCCAGCGATTGGGATGTTTCACATTTACATGTATGCATTTAGCAGAAGCTTTTATCCAAAGCGACTTACAATTCACATTCAGGCTATACATTTTTTATCAGTATGTGTGTTCCCTGGGAATTGAACCCACAACCTTTTGCACTGCTAACGCAATGCTCTACCACTGAGCCACAGTAAATGTTTAACCCAACCTTC
>CM049796.1:3618012-3640512 GCA_027422405.1 Ptychobarbus kaznakovi | reverse complement strand
CATGGGGGTAAGTGAATAGTGAAAAAAATGTTCATTTTGGGGTGGAGTAAAACTAAAATAACATGAAAAATTTCCAAATGAATGTTAAAATGACGTGCATCAAATATATTGTAATGAAACTGACGGTTAACCAGTTTAAAGGTTTTTTACCATTTTATTGTCTTTTACGGTCAAAATTACAAAAAAAATGTACAGTGTTGTCTATAAATCTTTTACGGTCGTGCACTTAAAAATATGTAAAGTAATTGTAATAATTAATAATAATGTTGTAAAAACATAATGACTGGAGTTGTAAAAGAAAATATTAGTTGTCTTTCTACTTCACATTTTCATCTTTGATTCAATGTGTTCTTTGTCATTATTTGGGAAATTTACTATATACATATAAATTTACAATACCTGAGTGAAAATTGTTTCCACAGCAAATTTATTTCAGTGTATGTAGCTTTTTGAAAGTTTCTGCCCCTGTTTATTGTCATTTTATGGAAAAGAGCAGCTTTAAAATTGTGTTAAACACCTCCTTTTGCATTCAACGGAGAGAAAGATATGAGTCTATAAGGTAAATATAGGACAGAATTTACATTTTGTGAGCTAAAACTTGCTCTTAATGACAGACGTCGGATGATTTGTCATGCAAAGTGAACTTCAGTCTCCGTGTGCATTTAAAAGTCTCCATAAAACTAATCAGAAAACCTCCAACCCGGCAGCGGTCCTCAATAATGACTGATTAACGGCTGCCTGCGTTCACATTGACCGAATATAAAAAGTCCTGCGAAGCTATCGGTAAATAGAATGAAATGAACAAAGGCCCCCAAAACTAATTAAACATTTCAAGAAATTATTTGCTGATTAAGGGGCTTCTGCTACAATCCCGAACACACTTTGTCCTTTTCACAGCCACCGTAATGTGGCATTAAATTGAGTTGATTTATTTTGGCGCTTCAATTAGACATTTCTTTTACCCTTTATAATGAAATGTGCCATGCTTAAACGGCCACAAAGGAGAGAAACATTTTAGAGGCGTTTGTCTCTGACAGTGAGTAGAAGGAAGCAGCATTCACAACACGTCTGATGGCGTAACGAGACCATCACAGCGCCAGTCGCCAGGACTTTTGCCAACTTTCTGGCCCTTATTGATAGTCTGTATTTAACAGCTTTAAAAATGGCACTAATGGCATCTAAATTACGATCAATCGGGGCGTTATATCTGCGTGAGGTCTGGATTCATCTTTCAGAAACACCTCTGACTGTCCGGCAGCTGAACTTTAAGACATTCTGTGGCACTAAAAGCCACGTCTGCAAGTCACCCGCCAATAAATGACCAATTTAGGTGATTACTCTTGAATGCTTTATACCATTTATACTATTTATACATTTCAATTAAACCTCATCAGTTCAGATTTTATTTTATTTTTTTTTGGCAGTATTTATCCGAAGTTGAATTATCACTGTACACCAAAGATATGGAATTCTTTCAGTTTTCATGAAGATTTATGTATATTTTTGTTATAATTACATTTATATTAATTAGTACTATTTGTAATATTTCCTATTTTTACCATACTCATATTAATTTTAAATATATATATATATATTTGTATTATATTAATTAGACATTATTAATTGCCTTTTTTGCAGTGTGCTGTGGTTTATCACTGGTTTATCACCATAAACCATCTAAAAAGTTTTAGTTTTGATTTAGTTTTAATTAGAAATTGCTAATATTTTTATATTAATTTCATATTTGTGTTCATTTATATTATTTTATAATATATATTATACATATTAGTTTTGGTATGGATATTATTTTATATGAATATTAAATAATATCAATATTTAAAATATTTATAAATATATTTGCATGTAAATATAGTAGATTTTTAGATTTTATTTACATTAATTTCCATCAAATGTGCTTACATCAAATGTTGAATTATCATCAAGAACTATAAATCTAGAATTCCTTCAGTTTTTATTACAAATTACTATTTGTTTATTAATTTAATTAATGCATATTCATTAAATGTGTTATAGATTTTTATTTACATGTATTTATTTGTATTAATATTATTACAGTAATTAATAAATAATATAAATACTTTATATTCTATTTATTTTCAATATTATTTATTTTAATAACCCCCATTCCTCCCTTTTTTACAGTGCTTACATCCAATGTTGAATTATAATCATAACTACAGATATGAATTCCTTATGTTTAAGCTTATGTTTAACTTATTAGTGCTGTTAAACGATTAATCACAATTAATCGCATCCAAAATAAAAGTTTATGTTTACATAATATATGTATGTGTACTGTGTTTATTTATTATGTATAAATACATACACACACATACAGTATTAATTTTTTGGAAATATTTACATGTATATACATTTATATGTTTATATTATTATATTTTATATTATATATAAATGTGTTTAATATATAAACAACATATTTTTCTTAAAAACATGCATGCGTGTGTTTGTATTTATATACACATAAGAAATATACACAGTACACAGTCATATATTATTTAAACAAACGCTTTTATTTTAGATGCGATTAATCGCGATTTATAATTTGACAGCACTATAGGTTAGAGATATTTTTATTAAATTAATGCATATTATAATATAATACATATTAGGTTTTTTCTAATACATATTCATTTTTTATTTTATTATAATTTTTAAGTTAGTCAACCATGTCCATGTTGCATGTTTCATTATCCAGTGATGTAGAAATGTAGTTGATTCACAGCGTCTAGATCTGCTGTCCAGAGTCTCCTCACCATTTGGCGTGTCGCTGTGCTGTTTTTCAGGTGTCATTGCCGTCGTGATATTTGTGAGTCTGGCCGCGTTGGCTGTGATGGCACGATTCCTGTACCGCCGGAAAGAAACGTTTCAGACCCAAGAGCCCAAAGCGGGAAAAACAGACGACAGTCCCGAAACGCCCTTTAACACGGATCCGAACTCACAGAGCATTATCAGTGATAACCAAAAAGAGTATTTCATATGACGCTCTCTCACCTCGTATCGGACTAATCTAGTTGAACCGACGGACTGAAATGCCTTGTCGAGTCTAGGGACATTAACATTCACGGTGCATTATGGGAAACCGACCGAGAGACTGGGGCTGCTGAAGAGGAGCAACGCATCCCTCCGTTTTTGCCCTTTTTGTACATAAAACAGTTATTGTCCAGAGATTTGGCACAATAGTACGGTTTCTAAGGTGTGTATAATGACATTCATTGGTTGTAAATATTCTTTTGAAATGAAACTTTGTAACGTCACCTTCTCCTTTTGCCTTTGAACGATTTAGTGCTCAGTATTATGTTTAACGGAGTTAAAGAAGCGATCATTGTATAACTAAATCAAAATAAATGTGTGAGTCGGCGAGTGCGATGTTGTTGTGAATACATGCGTTCGTGCAAAAGACTTGAGATTTTGTAGGAAAGGCTGTATGTATTTATTCGTATTTATCACTCTTTGCACCATGCTTTTCTCAGTGATTTGCCACTTGGAACAAAAAATACATTCTATGACGGTTGTTTATTGTGGACAATTTGTGTCTCTGGTCTTTTTTTTTTAAGCAGTCAACCTTTTTGTCAACTTAATTTATTTACACATTTCCATTCCATTTTACAAGTAAAACATACAAAATTAGGACAGAACACCATTAGAAAATTGCATTTAGATTTTATAGATATTTAAAGTGATAGTTCACCCAAAAGTTAACATTTGCTGAAATTTTACTCACCCTCAGATCATCCAAGATATAGATGAGTTTTTTTCTTCATCAGATTTGGAGAAATGTAGCATTACATAACTTGCTCAGCAATGGATCCTCTGCAGTGAATGGGTGCCGTCAGAATGAGAGTCCAAACAGCTGATAAAAACATCACAATAATCCACACCACTCCAGTCCACCAGTTAACATCTTGTGAAGACAAAAGCTGCATGTTTGGAAAAAAAAACTAAATCAAGATTTTTTTTCTAACTAAAATATGAGTCCGTAAACCAAAACAATGCGTCCTCCAGTGGAACAAGTGATCTGATCTGAATCAGGAGAGAAATCTGCACAGATCAAGCACCGTTTACTAGGCAAAACAGTCTAAAACATATCTAAACAAATATGTGGCTGGATTTTGATCTGAGAGTCAACAGGAGATGGACTTTCACTGCAGGAAGTGTTATTGTGGATTATGGGCTTTTATTTTAGCCGGAAGCAACCGTTTGAATTTCAAAACTTCTTAATGATGGATTTGTTTCTTACAAACATGCAGATATTGTCGTCTTAAGATGTTAACTGATGGACTGGAGTGGTGTGGATTACTTGTAGATTATTGTGATGTTTTTATCAGCTATTTGGACTCTCATTCTGACGGCACCCATTCACTGCACAGGATCCATTGCTGAGTAAGTGATGGAAAGCTAAATTTCTCCAAATCTGATGAAGAAACACTCATCTACATCTCGGATGGCCTGAGGGTGAGTACAATTTCTTCAAATGTTAATTTTTGAGTGAACTTTTCCTTCAAGAATGTTTTTTGTGTGTTTTCTCTGTCATGACGCTAAATCATGTTGTCAAATACTACAGCAGCACGCTATCCACAGGATCATACGCGAACAAAGCGTCTCTGTCAGCCGTGTGTGAAAAACAAAACACTGAAACGTTCCCACGCGCTTTCTGACTCTCTCTGGACGCAGCTGGAGTTTTCTTTTCTGAAATGCTTATGCCTTTGATGCGATTTGAAAGAAATCACGTATAATAACAAGCTGTGAGGCTGAGCGACGCTGATGGAGAAAAACACAGATTATGACTAAGTGACTGTTGTGATAAGACTAAAAAAAATAAAAATCACAGCCACGAGCATCTTAAATCTTTAAGTCAACATCAGCATGAGAATCTCACAAGATTTCTACTGATTTCACCCCAAAATCAAACAACAAATTTGCATGGAGCCTCTACAAAGGATGAAAAACGCATTTTCTAGCAAGCAAAATGTGACCATGTTCTTCTCTTGATTTGGTGGTGAAATACAGTCTGGACATTTTCAAGGTGGATTTTGTAAGATTCACTCATTTTTAAGTCACAGGTGATTTTGCAGACATCATGAAGAGAAGTTTTCTGCTGTGGGTTTCACTCGTTTGAGTAATTTCAGCTGCTTCTGTAACAAACAGCAACAACAAAAATAAATAACTGACAGCCAAAGCCGTTGAGAACAAACATAAGAATGAATTTTATTTACAGCTCACGTCTGTGAAGATGTGTTTGTTGAGGTTTGATGATGCAGTCTGTTTGTGGAGAATTTGTGGCATCATTCAATTGCAACTTTATAGTTCTTCACAGGTCTTATTGATTGATTTATTCCATAGCCAGAAGGTAGCAGGTGGTTTACTGAGTTACAGTGAGTAAAATTCATCCGATCATTTGATGGATCACATGGTGTACAAAAATAAAGCAGACTGGGGCTGCTGAAGAGGAGCAACGCATCCCTCCGTTTTTGCACATAAAACAGGTATTGTCCAGAGATTTGGCACAATAGTACGGTTTCTAAGGTGTGTATAATGACATTCATTGGTTGTAAATATTATTTTGAAATGAAACTTTGTAACGTCACCTTCTCCTTTTGCCTTTATACGATTCAGTGCTCAGTATTATGTTTAACGGAGTTAAAGAAGCGATCAAAATAAATGTGTGAGTCGGCGAGTGCGATGTTGTTCAGATTTTGTGGGAAAGGCTGGACGTATTTATCACTCTTTGCCCGTACTTTTCTCAGAGATTTGCCACTTGGAACAAAAAATACATCCCATGACATCCTAAAGCAGGTTTTTCTAGACCACTGACACGATTCTTCATCTCAAGTAAGTGAAACAACATTTATTCGGATTGTATTTAAAAAGTGCTTTTAATAATTTTTATTTTACAGGTGAAAAAATGACATATTGCACATTTAAGTCTGTTATAGACAGACAGACAGATAGATAGATAGATAGATAGATAGATAGATAGATAGATATTACACACACTGCTCGTCAATACTTTGGAGTAAGTTTTTTTATGTTTTTGAAAGAAGTCTCTTATGCTCACCAAGGCTCCATTTATTTGATCAAAAACACAGTAAAATCAGAAGTATTGTAAAATATTATTCAAAATAGCTGCGTTCTATGTAAATATATTGTAAAATATAATTTATTGCTGTGATCAAAACAGATCATTACTCCAGTCTTCAGTGTCACATTCTAATGTGCTAATATGCTGATTTGCTGCTCAAGACACATTTCTTATTATTATCAATGTTAATAACAGTTGCTGCTTCATATTTAGAAAAAATAATATTTTACATTTTCTGTTTTTGCTGTAAATAAATGCTGCCTCTGTGCGCTTCTTTCAAAGAGACTTGTTTCAAAAACAATAAAAAATGTAATTATTCCAATTTGACATGACCGATATTATATATATATACTTTATATATACTTTATGTATGTATACATGCTGGGAATTATATAATATATATATATATATATATATTCTCAGCACATGAGTGTTAACTGCAGTTCTTATATTATTGATTATTAATATCCTGCTCTGCGACAAATGATTAGCAAATACACTAGTCTGAGTTTTGTCTTGTTACTTACTACAGACAGCATGAGGAGAAACACACATCTGTTGAGCTGTTTGTTTACCTCTGTGACACTAATACTTTTCACATCTTTTATTTTCAAATGTCATATTTCAGCTGTGAGCCGAGGGTCACCTTTCCTGAGAGACTCTTGCTGTGTGTGTGTGTGATGTGTGTCACCCTGTGTCTGTGTCTCTGTGTCAACACTTCTGCTCTGTCGGCTGTTCTCCGCAGAGCAGATGGCTGAACGCTCTGACTGAATCATGCAGACTCAGGGGAGAAAACAAGAACTAGAGACCTGATGAAGAGCAGCTTCACCTGCAGAATACATGATGAGAAACAGACCTCCAGACTGCCCCCTCACCCCCATATTTACTCAGAGACTCCACAGCCACCCACATATTACACTGCAATACAAATGTGGGTCACTGCAGAACAAACCAATCTGGCTGTCTATCCATCTGTCTGTCTATCCATCTGTCTTTCTATCATCTGTCTGTCCATTTATCTTTATCTGTTCATCTGTCTGTCTGTCTGTCTATCTATCTATCACATATAATTGCAATTTAAAATTGTAGAAGCAGATTAAATAAAGATTCCAAAGAAATGGATCCACTGTAACTGTAATTTCAGATCGATAGACAGACTCGGTCTCATTTCTCTGCAGCATCAATATAAATTCACTCCTCATGTCACCCGTCAATGTGCTGATGATCACAAAACACATTTTATAGCCATATTAATTACATCTTCACCTGTAATCAAATGTGTGATGTTACTTTGACGCTTTAAATTTGCTACGGAAGGAAAACTTTCTGCTCCGAGTCGGTTCATTTCAATTTACACTCAAAGTCCCTGGAAAATTGTACATGTAAACACAGAGGCAGTTTAAATCAAATCTGCCGAGACCCGACATCACATATTTTCAATCAAACTCACACCGGTAATTATTGTCTCCATAGTTACAGCTACATCTTTACCCATTGTCTTACTGTTTATTATTCAAATAATTCCCCAAGGGCATAAGTTTAATTTTGATATTGGTAGGGACATAGTAGCATACCTCTTTAAATATGAAGAGGTCAAGCAACAGAAGTTACTCAAAAAAAAAAAGCCTAGTATACGTAATTACAAGTCAGACATTGAAGTGAATTGCTGTTTTTGTCACCTTTCTGAGGAGGATTCATTCACTTGTTTGGCAATGTACCCACACAGAGAAATTTTGGTGAGATTGTTTTAATGTTTATCTAATCATAACGCTTTGCGTGATATGTCTTGAAGCACATGTGAAATCAATCCAGGTGTAATGGGACGTCAGAGCGTGTGACATCACGAACCAGGAAGCTATAAACCCTGCCCAAACGAAGCTGCCACTAGCTTTTTGTGTCTTCACAAGCGCTCTGTGTGAAACTGTCTTTGTCTTATTTGGTGTGGTCTGTCAGTATTTAATTACTCATATATGGCAAACATGCAACCCCAGGGCTCTGGTCCCGCTGTTGCCAAGGCACAGCGATGGCTGCAGTCCTGGGGTTCACAAATAGATCTGTCAGCGGAGGTAGAGACGGACACAGACTTATCTCTGCCTTCACCTGATTTAGTGCCTCGTCTCAGGGTTGGGAAGCACGCGCTGCGGTTTCTTCCGCCCCGATCGAGGCACAGACACTTCAACTATCTGATTCTGAGGAATTTGATGTTGTTAGCGTCAATGCAAGAGATCCTGAGGATTCGCCACCTCAGTCTCGTGCTAATGATGAGCTTGCTGGGTTTGTAGCAAAAGCGGTCAATTGACCAGCAGAGAAGGAGGACGTTCCTTCTAAAAATAAAAAATACATAAAAAAGGACGAACGCTTCTTGTCTTCTCGTGCACCACCTCAATGCCGGGGACTGACGTTTTTTTTCCCTGATCTCCGCACCGAGGAGAAACTGGTTCCCTGTAGAGTTTATAGTAGGCCTAAACAAACATCTCACTATTCCTCTATAAATAAATAAAATCCCCGGTATTACCCATTAAGCCAGTGAGGACAATGTCAGCACTGGTGGGAAAGGCTTACTCAGCGGCTGGTCAGGCAGCAGTGTGTTTACACACAATGTATCTGCTGCAAGCCTACCAGGCTGAATTGTTAGGAGATCACAATGAGGGGGGAGATTGTGGTCCGAATGCAGTTTGCGAACTGCGTCAGGCCACAGATTTGTCTGTCAGGGCCAGGGACCTGCACAGACATTTTGAGGGGCAGGGGCTCAAGTGGAAAAAAGGGCACTTATATTTTTTTTTTTTTTTTTTTTTTTTTTTTTTTACAAAACGTTAAATATATTAGGGATGTGTGATGTTGACAAAATATATATCAATATTTTCTGCATTTTTATCAATAACGATAGACAATATTTTGCTGATTGTGTTATTGTGCTGATATCTTAAGGACTACTGTGGACAGCTGACTCCTAAAGTTTTTGATATTCTGCATATTCTGTGGCGATTAGTTCACAGCAGTGATAGAAATTAATCTTTTCCAACAAGTTTAAATTGATTTTTTTTGCCTTTCATGGGCATTTTTACCTTTATAAAGCCCTGCATGAGTGTGCATCATTTTCAGTCAAATTATTAAATTGAATCAGTCAATTAGAATAAGTAATTTATGCTGTTACTAAGCTAATTAAATCAGTATTGACTAAATTAATCTTTGCACTGCAGAGAAAACACAGAAGCTGCATTAGAAGTGGCATTTAGATGCATTTACACACTGTTTAATGCAGGACACGAAATGCGTTAATACGGTTTTGATATTTTAAACATAACACTTTGAATACTGATATTTGAAATTATAAAAAAAAAAATGAAAAGTTACTTTAAATGTGAAATTAAAACTGCCAGTAGGTGGCAGCAAGTCACCGTTAATAAGTGAATCATTGCAACTGAACCGAATCATTTAAAGGATTGATTCATTCAGGAACAAAACAGCTGTTGCTCAGAGACACAAATTGAAATTATATTTGTTGGCGAAATAGACCAAAAGCACTCAATATTGTGTCTAAAACGTAAGCGTGTTAATATTAAATTATTCTTTATTGAACTACTGTATAAAATGAATATCACATTTGTAATCATGTTGCTTTTTGGTGAAAAAAAACCGTCAGTCTTCGCGTTACTGATTAAATACCCCAGAATCGATCCAAAATCCACCGAGGGGGGCCCCTCCGGGAACACTTGCTGAGGGCCCCAAAACACTAAACACACCCCTACACCCATCACTGCGTGCTTTTTAAAATCCTTTCAAGCAGTGTTGAAATTCGAAAAATGAATGGCTCTTTTGAACTGGTTTTTGCTAGTGAAACGCTTGAAATGAATGATAGATGAATTTGAATCAATTGGAGCAGTTCTAGCATAAATTACTTGATCAATTAATCATTTTGTCTGTTCTTAAACCATGTTTAAATGATAGCCTATTGTTAGCTTAGCTCGCTATTTTTATGAGATTAATTGAAATAACCAAAAAAAGTATGATATAGGCTAAACATAAAATATCTATATTTCCATTCCAAAGATAGCTACGTCAAAGACATCCACAAATACGAACATATTTAGATGAGGGTTTACTGCTAACTAGTGAAACACTCCGTTAACAAACGTTGAAGAGGGTAAACATTATCATTTAACTGAACTGTGCTTGTATTTTTTAAACACTTCGGCTACCTTTATGTTCTTACTCCGCATGTATTAAATGTAAGTTACGTCTTGAAAGCACGTGGTTTTTCTAGGATATTTACTTTAACTTCTTAGGTAATATCAAAGGTATGACCTAATTCAGATGCAGCCGAAATTACAACAACAGTGGTTACATATACATATATTTAATTGTTTGATCATAATTATTTCTAGTAGGGACAATTTTAGCAGTCGCTGGATATTGATATATATCTTACTAAATGCTACGCTCTTGTAATTCCCGTAGGCATATACATTTTTACTGGTGCGTGTTTTACAGGCGTACAATATGGAAAATGAAGCACAGAATCAATAGACTACTGTATTATGCAACATTCAGTGCGTTCAGACGTGTTCAGGATGATCCAGATGGATGAATGTGGAGTGGTATCATAAGATGACGGACTGTTTACATTCACCCAGCTGTGTCAGGTGTCAGTGTGCAATCGTCCAGGCAAATATGAAATCATATTTGTTGACAGATTTTGAATGCTGCTCTAAGGTTCTCAGAAACACGAAATGGAAGGTACCACATTCAAATCAACTTAAACTCTGTGCGCACTATTGGTGACAAGCTGTCAATCACCACATAAAATTATTTCACTCGTCTCTAAAAACTGAAAAAATGATTTACATTAATGCATTTTCAATGGAAATCTATGAAGGGGTTGTGTTTGTGTTAAAGCACCTACACAAATGTGTGTTATTTGAGCTGTAAAGTGTCTAAATGGTCATTTTTCACGGCTCTTCTTTTCTAGGTGTATGAACATCTGGTTTTGTGGTGGATTTTGCATGTAAAAGTTACTGGATTTGCTGGTTTATCATGAAAGGAGTTCAGGTTAGGGTGTGATTTTATTACTCTAGTATCAGATTAATAATGTTGAAGTTTTGTGCTTATATTTTTTTAAACCATGTATTTTACATCATCAATATGTGCTGGATATAAACTGGTCTAATTATCATGTTTATCTCCATGAAACCCCTTGCAGTGTAAATTATTTCTGTATATGATGCTTTTTTTTGTTTACAGACTGAGATATTTTTTATTTTAATTATGTACATTAATGATCATATATAATTTGTGACTTTTTATATTAATTTATAATTGTTTGTGATTTGTGTAATTTTAATTTTATATATATACCAACATAACACATATATTGTAGTCATGTATAATTTAAGAATTTATATATTAATTTCATGTTTGCCTTTAATTTTTTTTTACAATCTGGAAATTATGTAGGCCTATACTGTAGTTTAACTTGCATTGAGCTTGTTATATTCCTTTAAAAAGTTTCATTTCTAAGGATCACTTAAAGAAAGTAATTTGTTTGCAATGGATTAATCTTTCAGTTCTCAGGGGAGAGTGAAAATGTTTCTGCACTAAACTATAAACCCGCTCGAATCAATATGACAAACTTTAATGGGCTCATGAACAGCAGGAGGAGCCTTTTAAAATGCAAAGCAGCGAACTCCAATTTACCCCCTCAATATTTCGCACATAATCAAGTGTATCAGCAAGTAAATGCACACATTATCATGACCTTGGCATGGCAGATGATAAGATGCGGATCGGAAGGATATGAAGCAGCAGTATGTTTATATGGTGGTGACCGAGACCTGATTACCCTGTACGTCACAGGTTTTAAGGAGTCTAATCAGACCGCATGTTTTATTTAAATTTCCCACTGATGTGTTGCTCTACACTTAATTTGCACTGATGATGGTGATAATGATTTTCAGGATACGCGCTCGACTCAAATGAAGCCACTTTCACGGCAACACTGACTCAAACTCGTTTATAAAAGTTGATATTGCAGTCAGATGATTTCTGCGAAACAAGTTCAACATCTGTTCACTTCTGCGTTTTTGGAGTGCTAGAGTTTCTAGTTAGTGATGTGATCAAACACCTCAAACTATGATGATATCAACCTCAGGTCACGTGTGTAGGAAACAGGTAATCTGAAACTATGTGTTTAATAACTTGAGTTAGCCGTATTGTCCATTAATTATTCATCATGCTTCTTTTCAAAAGTCCTATCAGCTCTCAGATGATGTTTTCGAGGTCCTTCAACCAGAGCAGGACATCTATAACTTATTTAACGCCGTTCATGGTTGCTGAGCTGCTTGTATGCTATGGCTGTCAACAGAAGCAGCAGATCCAAAGGTCATCCAATAACCGCAGGTGAACTCTTGTATGTCAATTATGCCTCATTTCTAAAATCATACCCATGAGATATTATTTAAAAATTGTCTGACTTAGCAACAGTAACCAAAGGAGGCGGAGCTTGGTAAAGTTTATCACTTGATTACACACCATAGAAATATTGGGTGAAATTGTCCATATTTATTTGGATTTTTTTGTACTACTTTTTATTACTTTTCAATAAATATTGAATTAAATAATGGTGTGTGTGTGTGTGTGTGTGTGTGTGTGTGTGTGTGTGTGTGTGTGTGTGTGTGTGTGTGTGTGTGTGTGTGTGTGTGTGTGTGTGTGTGTGTGTGTGGTGTGTGTGTGTGTGTGTGTGTGTGTGTGTGTGTGTGTGTGTGTGTGTGTGTGTGTGTGTGTGTGTGGTGTGTGTGTGTGTGTGTGTGTGTGTGTGTGTGTGTGTGTGTGTGTGTGTGTGTGTGTGTGTGTGTGTGTGTGTGTGTATGGGTAGTTGACGTATCAATGTGTCCTATGGTGTTGACAGACTTTTTTATTTTTTTTTAAACCTCTAACATTGAAGATATAACCCTCTCTCATGCTATTTCTAACTAAAAATGTAGAACATTTTTCTAATGGTATTTGTATGTTAAGTTTGTTTTTTCTAAATTTTTGCTATGTCACACCATAGGACACAGTCTCTTTTTATTTGTCAACTACCATATATATATATTATACACACACACAATATATAGAATATTATTATATATAATTTGTGAGATTTTATTTTCAGTATTTAATGCATATTTTATTTATTCATACATTCAATTTCATATACGTGTTTGTGTGTACACACTGTGTGTGTGTGTGTGTATATACAGTATATGTATGTTCAATATTAAAAGAAATATTGTATAATGGTTTTATATATTGTATACTATGTAGTTAAAAATATACTATTCTGTGATCCTTTAATAATTTAAGTGCTAATTGATGTGTCCAAAAAAGGTATCCTAGAAGGCAGCTTCATAATTTTTCATGTGTCGAGACTCCACCTATGACTCCTCCCTTAAAATACTCCCTACATAGGCAGCTGACTGAAGTTAATTATCTCCCCGTCCCACAGCGGACAGTAAACGTCTTTGGGCTCAGTCGTGCTGTCGCTGATGTCCTGGATGTCACACAGGAAAAACGAACGGATCCGTGGAGATTTATTGCTTCAGGTCCGTCATAAATCAGGCTCAGTTGAGCTCTGGAATCAACATAAGTGATTACCCGCCACTCGACTGAGGAGATAGGGACTCGTCAAGTATCCTCAGGGTTTAGTGAGGCTAAACCGTTTGAAACGTCTCCGATTATTCTCACAGAAGTTATACACAACCTCACAGCTCAAAGTCAAGTCTTAAATCATAGGGTGACAGAAGAGTACGATGGCATTACCATGTTATTTTGGCATTTACCATGGTAATACCATGATATTCTTAACAGTATCTTGAAATACTTCATTCTATATTGATTATCATTCAGTACTATAAAATATTCCACACTATCATGGTATTACCATGCTTGATTCTATAATGCCACATTTTTGGCATTTACTATGCCTTCATAGTCTTCATAGTATATGTTATGTATATCATAGTATATGTATGAGTACTATACTACTACTACTACCTGTAATCATTCAGTACCATGGTATTTATTGCAGTCTTATTGCATTACAATGTTTTTGGGTGGTTTGGTACCATAAAAATACCATGTTTTAGATCTTTACTGTGGTAAAGTTATAATTTTTGGCATATATACAGAAGCATTATATATGAATATTTCAATCATCCTATACCACTCTGGTTTTCACTTTAAAATGGCGAGAACCGCTGGATCTGATTCATTATAATATCCAGCCATGATTCATTATATTCTAATGATATCATGTATGAGTGAAGTGGGTGTCTTTCTATCAGATGTGGTTCTGTGTCTGTGATTCAGGTACTGTAGATGTCTGGTGATTTCTTTGAAGTGTTATCCCTCAGTCTGCAGGAATGACTTCCATATGTCACCTAAAAGACCACCCAGAGTCCATTACGTGGTAATTGGGTCACTTGTCTCCTGCTGAATCTTTTCTTTCTCGCACTGAATAAAGGATGATTTTTTTCTAGGCTGGTTATAGAGAGCCAAAAAACACACCACCTGTCAGACAGAATCAACACACACTCGTCTACTGAGGATAAAAACCTTAAAACAATTTCTAGAAGAAACCACTTTCAGCTCAATGTTTAATCATCATGTTCTCTGGTTAATTAATTAACAGTCAAAAATCCCAAAGGATTGATGGATTACTAATGGAGTGTTTCTCATGGCACCGGTCCTGTTTATCCAGCAGGATCTGATTTGACTCTTGGCAGATTCTCAGAGGATGTTAATTGGATCCCGTTAGGGTCGGTTACAAATTATGATGGAATTTCATTATCGACCCTGTACAGATTCTGAAAATGAATACGAAACTAATCTGATGGCATGGGGTCTTTAAAGGCATAACTCACCCGAAATGTAAAGCTTGCTGAGAATTTACTCTCTCACAGGCCATCCAAGATGTAGAGGAGTTTTTCTTCATCAGATTTGGAGAAAACTAGCATTACATGACTTCCTCGGCAATGGATCCTCTGCAGTGAATGGGTGACGTTAGGATGCAACGGTTTGGTAGTTACAATTGTATTAATGATGGATTTGTTTCTTACAAACACACAGCTTTTGTCTTCTCAAGATGTTAACTGATGGACTGGAGTGGTGTGAATTACTTGTGGATAATTGTGATGTTTTTATCAGCTGTTTGGACTCTCATTCTGACGGCACCCATTCACTGCAGAGAATCCATTGGTGAGCAAGTGATGGAATGCTACATATTGGATGGCCTGAAGGTGAGCACATTTTCAGCAAGTTTTCCTTTTTGGGTGAACTAGTCCTTTAAACATGTTCTGTTCCAGTGAGCTGCCTATGTAGGGACCATTTTAAGCCATCATAGATGCACTTTGGTCATGAAAGCTGTGGCAAAAGTTAAGCAACATTTTTATGCAAATGTAATTTTCCTTGTTTCGTTGCATTTGACAATCCCAGAATGCATTGTGACAAGGTGGCATATGGAGGAAAAAAAAGTAAAGAAAACTTTGATCGTAAATATTTTTGCACCATACTGAATAGTATATTTTTATACTATTCAGTAGCATAAAATAGTAGTAAGTTTTATTAGAGTAAACATGCCAACATCAAATTATATTTTAGACATTTATTATGCTAATGAAAATAATGGGATTTGCAGAGATGCTTTCAATCACTTTCTCAGTAATGCACGTTGTGAGTGTGTCTCATTTATGTCTCTATAGCAGAAGACTGAAGAGGATCAATGACTCGGACAATCGCTCAACCTGACGTCTGCATGAGCCCAGAAACCGAGAGCTTGATCCCTGTAAGAGCTGCTGAACTCCTGGTAAGTTAGTGACTGAGTGTGCAGCGCTTCAGATGTGAAATGAAAGGAAACAGTATGTTTAGTTGGCAAAGCTCTTTTTTATTGACTAATCGGGTGGCCTCCCTCATAATTAAACCTGCCACGACAGGCGATTAAGATTAATGGCGTGTGCTTATCACACTAATTCACTGTCAGATGCAGCTCACCATTGGTTCAAAATCTTGTGAAAAACATTTTCAGGTCATATTTCACTGCAAAAGTAAGAAAATAATGTGCTTAAAGGGATAGTTCACGCAAAAAAAAAAATTATCTCATCGTTACCTACTTTGTTGTATCAAACCTTCATGAATGTCTGTCTTCTGTCAAACACAAAATAATATATTTAGAAGAATGTTGGTAACCAAACAGTTGCTGGTAGTCATTGACTTCCATAGTTTTTTCCCGCCATACTATTTAAGCCAATGGCTACCGGCAACTGTTCAATTAACTGTTTAGAGAAGTTATTTTGAAGAATCTTTGTAATCAAACTGCTGCCGGTAGCCATTGGATTACATGGTATTTTTTCTGTACTGTGGAAGTCAATTTCTTTCAGCTGCTGTTCGTTTGGCAACATTCTTCAAAATATCTTCTTTTGTGTTTAACAGAGAGTGAGTAAATGATGACACAATTTATATTTTTGGGTGAACTATCCACTTTCATTGTCAAGAATAGTCCTTGAAATTGTTCTATGTTTACTTTATGCATTTTCATTTTGAACAACCTCTATGAAAGTGATTTATATTCCCCAATATTTAATATAAGTAATAACAGTCTAACACAAACTGTATAACACAAAATTCTGAGTCAAATCTGGGATCAAGGGACTTGTGCAGTTTATTACTTGGCAGAGCTGCAGAAGCGCAGCACACGTTTGGTCTGCATTTGTGCACGGTTGGCGGATGCACCGTTTAATCGGGTGGCAATGTTTCATCACACATTTGGAATATTTGTCTTTTTCAGTAACCGATGTGCTGCATTTTAAAAACAGTGCCTTATATAGGGGAGGGGGGAGATCTCCCTTCACTGATCAGCACGCTTCTCCATAGCTCTGCTAGCTCCGTATCGCCAGTACATGCTTGTACAGTATGTATGCATGTGTGTGTGTGTGTGTGTGTTATATATATATATATAATGTATATGTGTTTGTAAATATTAAATTAAATTCAATATTATTTGTATAGCGCTTTTTATGATTCAATCGTTGCAAAGCAGCTTTACAGGAAATTAAGTTTCTACAATATATTTCTATATCGCAGAAACTTAATATATTTAACTTATGGCAAAATGTGTTTAATTATGTATACTGTGTGAGGGTTGGCTTCCTCTGAGTCCCTCCGAGGGGGTTGGCATCATCTCTTCTCAGGTGTTTGGTCATCTCAGATCGTTTAAGTGTTGGATTCAGACTAAAGCTTGTGTAATTCCTAGTTACCACGGGATGTTAATCCAGAAACAGAGAAACAAATAGAGACATAATTAGTACATTTAAGTAACACATTATTTGTTCAACCCAAGCTAAAGACTAATAATGTATGTTTGATCAGATATAACTGCAGTACAAGATTGTGAGATGCATTATATGAATGCTTGGAGATGTGTCTTTAATCTAGAAAAGAGAGATGTGTCTGTAAGTGATCTGAAACGAGAGATGTTGTAATCCTTTACCCCAGACGTTATCAGGAAGGCTATTCCAGAGTTTAGGAGCCAAATATGAAAAAGTTCTACCTCCTTTAGTGGACTTTGCTATCCTAGGTACTACCAAGAGTCCGGAGTTTTGCGACCTTAGGGAACGGGTTGGATTGTAGCGTGATAGAAGATTAGTTAGGTACGCAGGAGCTAAACCATTTAGGGCCTTATAGGCAAGTAATATTTTGTAACTGAAAAGGAACTTAATAGGTAGCCAGTGCAGAGACTGTAAAATTGGGGGTAATATTATTGTGTGTGTGTGTGCGTGTGTGTGCGTGTCACCCCGAAATACTACACCCAGGCAACGCGGCAAACGTCAACTGGATTAACTGATCACCGTACGAAACACCGGCAAACAACAAGTGCTTATTAAAGCCAAAATACAGGTAAGAAACAGTACACATAAATAAATAACACGTATCTTACCGACAAAGCTATCTTCAAGTGCGTGTCCTTCCTGTTAATCCAAACAAAAGTTTACCAGCCTCGCACCAAACAATCTCGACGAGCCCCCAATTTGTCACGACTCGGCTCAACAGTCATGACAAATACGAGAAGAACACGAAGGAATTGGCAAACATACACCTATTACAACTTAAACAATTAAACTAACAATTAACCATAGATCGTGTTAGTCAGTTGCATCAATGGTGTAAATGTGGATGAGTGGCTATTTATGCAGTCTTGGTGTTGAGGAGTGGTAACAAAACATAACATAACATAACAAAAGGTGTGCTGCTGCTACTGGCAGAAGTGGAATCAGAGCAGCCCGCGAGTGATCAAAAGGGCTGGAGTATTTATCCTCCCACAGCGTCTGGTGCAGGTGTTCTCAATCTGGCTTTAACGCAGGTGCTCCCAATCTGGCTTACGGGCGCTGATACCTTCAGGGACAAAAGGAACACCGTAAACGGCCCAACACCACACAGTTAAACACCCAACTATGCCTGGCCGTCACAATTACCCATACTGCACTGCGACCTCTTATTACACCCGAAACAAAGCAGTAGAAGCGGCGGTGATTTCTGATGTATGTATGATGTATTGATCGTGGTGCGAGAGGAAGCCCATCTCTCTCAGTGGTGGCGGTAATGTATTGCGTGGTCTCTGTAGATATCCATTTTTTGCATGAGTGCGTTTTGTTGCGGCAGTTCTTCAGGGCTTTTGGCCACTGACCCTAGATGGACCTCGCTCTGATTATTATTATGAAACATGCTCGGATTCATCATATGAGGTTATTGATGGGTGACGGAGTCGAGCACCTTGTCTGTGACAGTAAAAGAGATGTACTGTAAATGACATTTCAGTATGGCTTCATGTGAACTTCTGCATGCTGATTTGAAATCATGATGCAGATACTGAGCAGCTTGAGTCAACTGTGCTAGAATGCATAGATGAAGGTCAAACTCTCATTTAGATGTGTAAAAACTGGTTCACTCAACACTAAAATCCATCATATGTAAGCATTATATTGGTGTTCTACACAAGCAGTAGTGCAATCCAATCCATGAGTGATTATTCAGAACACACAGAAGAAAATACTGGTGGTTACAATTTCTGTCAACCCAAAAGTCTAGCACTTTACCACTAGCATAATTGCTCAAAATAAAAATAAAATTGAGCATAATTACAAAAAGAAATACTAATTTTATTTCATTTTTAATTATTTACAATAATTTTTTTGTTTACTCAAAACTCACTGCCACGTTGCTAGGGTGTTGTGTGTGGTTTCCAGGGCATTGTTTTTCGGTAGTAAGGTTATTATGTTGGCTATTATGTAAGATCCATTTTGAGGGTCATTCTGAAATCAAAATTGGACTTCTGAAATCCCAATCTGAAGTTCTCATTGGTTAATGAATGTCCACATCAGAGCGTGTAGCAGTAAAAGTTGAACTCATGCTTTTAATATTGTTGTTTTAACAACATTGTAAATTCTTTAGCTGAGAATCTATTATTTTTCTTTTAAGTGTTTTATGTATTGTAGCCTAATATAGGTTTGTATGTTTCTCAGGAGATATTAATTATCCTGCCAGGCTGTTATTGAAAATAATAACTTGTTCTTAATTAACTTGCCTGGTTAAATAAAGGTTAAATAGATAAATATTGTAGAAATGAAAGCATTTGCAGCATTCTCTGTCATTCTTTAGTGTGCAAGTGCCTTTAGATTGATACTCCCAAGCAAACCGTACAAATGCAACTCATGCTGATGATACTCTGCTGCTGCTAAGTCTGTTTATTCATTCATAATCTTCATTTAAAGTCATCATAAGTTACAGTGTTTACAATAATTAAATTGTAATGCTTTCAGTGAGGTGTCACATGCACTGAAAAAACATTGATTAGAGCATTTGAAGTCCATTCGTCCGCCATACTGAAGGTTCGCCGGATAATTACCGCCGGTTTATATCTGATTAGCAATCCTGTGGGACTGAACGCTACACAGAAAAACATCTCCACGCGCCGGCCAATTACAAATGACACTACACACTCCTCTTGTCAGTTTGTATCCATCATAATCATCATGTGCAGCGCGCCGAGAATATTAATGTGACGTTTATTGATACAAAGGAGACCCGCGGTGTGCGTAGGTCCTCCGGTTGCACGTCGTGCCCCGTCATGTCAGACCGCCGCAGGAAACACGCTGTACTTTCTGACGGGGTCACATTTGGGGTCACTGCAACAGAACTCCAAGCGAATACTCACAGCGGGCTCATATTATTCATGGAATCGCCTTATGAGCTTTCTTATGTTGCAGTCTCAATCGTGGATTAAATACGAAGCAGCATTTGGTATCGATAAACAATAGCGATGAATGAAATAAGAGTGAAATACAATATTAGCCAAGTAAACAAAGGCCTTAGTGATATTATATTGCAAGTGTGGGTGAAGAGCACAAAATGCATTTTCTTCTCAAGTTGCATTATAATGAATTGATTTCCAGAAAGTGCGTTTCAATATCACCTCCTCGCCCTGAAAGCAGCGTGCGGCTAACATCTGTAAGTACATCAGATATTAATTGAGCTGCATGTGTTCTTCCCAAAGCCCTGATAGATCTGATAGTGTAAAGACATAGATCATATAATTTTCTGAGCACAGATACAGATCTGAGGTGCCTACATAAATAAGAGCAATGTGTTAGATGTGAAGCCTGCTGCTCATGTTTTATTGATAGTCGCCCGCTTTACCTTCAGCACGGCGATAAGTCTTTCCAGCCGCACAGAGCTTGATAATCCCACAGCACTTGAGCAAAACTCACGGCTTCACTGCCTGGTTTACAGAGTCCAGTGAATTACGATGTGTCCCTGTGTTTTTAAAGTGCATAGAGTTGGGAACATTTAAGTAATGTTGTTGATGCTGCTATCTAAACAGATAAGCTGTTTGCACTGGTAGCGCAGTGTTTACAGATTCATAGTTTGTAAAACTGGGATTTCTGCCTGTGTGAAAGTTGCAGCCTCAATGCTGGAGTGTTAAGGGCAGTTGCCAGGGTGTTGCTATGAGGTTGCTACTGTGTTCTGTGTGGTTGAGTTTGTTGCTATGGATGTTAACAATACCCTGTCAACCACCCAAAACACCTTAGCAAACTCATAGCAACACCCTGGCAACTACCCAGAGTGTCCCAGAGCAGTCAAGCAAGCTCATAGCAACGCCGTTCATCTAAATTTATGTTACTTGTCTCAGAACATTCAATGTAAAATTATAAAATGGAATGTTCACATAATATTTGCATAACCAACCAAACAAAAAAACTTCTTAAAACTTTTCATAAAACTTAATGAGAATGTTATAAAAACTTTCTGGATAACCGCAGAGTAATACCTTGGCGACCACATGCAACTCTTAACATGATGGAGGCATATATTACTGAAAAAATATAAAAATGTATAATTTATTATATGCAGTAAACAAAAACATAGTGTAGCATCTGTTTTAGGCTTAATTCTGGTATTTCTTCATATGCCACAGAGCTACTTTTCCCCAATTTCATTCGGTAATTGTTTGCAATCGTGGGCGAATCTGTGCCTTGAGTCATGACAATCAAAAAACAAAACCTTACTAACGAAGTCAATCTGCTACGATCAGTTTTGGCGAAATGAGAGGTAAAGTGATGAAACTAATGAACGCTCTGTGAATAAAACTAATGAGGATGTTTTTGGACCGCAGTCAGCAAATGAAGCTTAATGCAGAACTCAGACAACAACAGCAGAGGACAAAACAAGGACAAACACTGCTGCAGAGGCGTCATCTATAGAACAAACATTCCTTCATTACTGCTTCAGATGGGCTGAACGCAAACAGCATGCAGCTGCTGAAGTACTGTAATCGATGGAAATGCAAACGGCCTGAATTCAGATGGCTTTTCACTCTTAGCTGTAATCACACACTGTTTCTCCTGCCGTAATGGCTTTGATAGAAAGTAGAAATTGTGCAATATTCTGCATCAGGCTCACAATGATTGCCAGTCTAGTTTTTTAAAATGTCAAACTAATTCCTGTGTTAAGGTTTTATTAAAAACCTCTCAAATATAGGAACCTTGCACGCTTAGTCAGTCCACATGTAACATTATTGAAATGCCTATGTTATTATTCTAAAAGAATTTTCTAGGAATTTCATTCCTCTTCATCCATGAAAAGGATTACAAACTCAAATGACAGCGGTGTCAGCAAGTCTTCTTGAGCTGGTTCATTTCATACAGAGAAAGACAAAAGCCTTGCATTTCATCAACACAAATATAAAGTCACTTACGTCTCTTTCTTCATATGAAAAACAGTGAACAAAACACTTTTATGTTCACAAAATGGAAGGAACTTGTGAACTGCATGCACCAGCTGCATTTACTGCA